>JAXIVD010000200.1:0-2500 GCA_036785275.1 Cancer borealis | reverse complement strand
CGAATAAGATCAGCTGTGACACTAACCAATAAACTATTGTATCTTCGTCTTTCAGCGAGGGTAATAGGGGATCAACCCTAGCTTTCCTCCATGAGGAGGATGCTTCTAGTGTTATGTTTGACGACCCAGAAGCATACGATGATCTTCCTCCGTTATCGAATGTATTATCTAAATGTGCACATTATCACAACAAATATTTGACAGGAAAAAAGAACATAATGTGCATTCGCTATCTTTTAAGACCAGAGGAATGCCGACCCCCTTCTGCTCTCTCCAGCGAGCATGCTCCACTTCCTGCCCTCTCCAGGGAGCAAGCTTCATTTCCTGCTCTCTCCAGGAAGGTGACGGATGTAGCTGGTCCCTCCCAAACTCCAGTAGTGGATAACAAGGAAGTCTATGGGACCCAGCAACGCCAGTGAGTATTGTACTTTTCGCTCTTTTTATCCTTTGAAAAATACATCAACAAGCATTTATTTAGTAGTGGCAGCGAAAAATACATAATTTGTACTCACTATCTCTCCAGACAAAAAGCAGCACTCTCCAGGAAGCAAGCTCCACCTCCTGCCCTCTCCAGGGAGCAGGCTCCACTTCCTGCCTTCTCCAGGAAGGAGACGGATGTAGCTGGCATGCGTCCTCCTTTACCGAAGAATATTCCTTTCAAAAACTTAAGGTGAGCATATTTTGCAAATGTTTTTTAAATGCAAAAGCAATGAAGATGGTGATTTCATGCATAAATTATGTAATATGTATATGTATTTTATTTGTGTATATATTTATGTAATTTATTTGTTTTGTTCTTTCGCTCTCTAGTATTGTCTTCCGATCCCTGGAAGATGACAGTGATGCATCCCCCACTAGTACGACATTTGAGTTGGAGAACGTATCCGCTGCAAAGTCATCCTTCTGGAAAATGTTCTGCTGTGCAGCGAACAAGGCAGACACTATAATTGCAAAATTATGAAAGTCACAAGGACAAATGTTCTTTCTAGGAGCCAGACGTGGCAATAAGTTAAAAATCAAAAAGCTTGCCCCAAAGAGTATTTATTTTCCGGCAAAAATTACAAAATCTGGCGCTGTCTGGTATCAAGATGCTGACTGCGAACAGGCTAATTTAGGAAGCACTTTATTTTTTGGGATGGTTTGATAACTTGTCCTGGACACGTTTAGTTCATGTCATAATGAGCTTCACGACAACTCGGACACACGCGGGAACACTCGATCAGTGCTCAGCTATTCTTAGTTTGAGGTTGTATGCCTGAATGCCTGAACCAAGATGATGAACCGACCCATGAAGATTCCCAGCCATCATGTTCATCCTGGGACATAGATAATCCACCCCAGTCGCAAGATGAAGCAAGGGAACCTAAATTATTTGGTAAATATTCTTATGTCCATTTCTTTTCTGGGGAAAGCAGTCTCATATAGGTTTCATTTACCTATGACCCTATTCAGTTATACTTAGTCTACTCCAGATATAATAGAGAAAGCTATGAAATAATTTTTAATTATGTGTGGTGTTTTTCATGAAGACTAAATAACGGTTATTGATAAAATATTGCAAATGTACATAATCGTAACTCATCAATTAAGCTTATCATCTAACTATGTCTTTATTAAGCTTAAATGCCATGAACGATACATTTAGCATTATTGTTATTTGAATGAACTCATTTGCATAGATAATTAACATTTGAATTATATATTTCAATAATAATATATTTACAACTGTAAAAACTAATCATATTTATCACAACGTAAAATGCTAATTTAAAAATAATATATATATAAATGTTTTATTGCCTTGATAGTATAATTAAGATTAATGTTATATGACTTCAAATAATGGTTAGTTATTCGCTGCAATGACTAATGTATTGGCAAGAACTTAAAATTGTAAATTTATTTATTTATTTATTTTAGGTTGGGGAGGAAAGAGAAAAGAAATATGGACTGGAGAAACAACTGAAATGCTCATCAATCAAGTTAAAACAAAATTCAATAAGTTGAATGACAGAACCAGCAAGAAAAATATAATTTGGAAAGAAATTAATGAAGTCATGCAAACAGTTGTAAGTAAACTAAAAAATCATGCATGAATTTAAAAATATCATGCTGTACCTTGTAACTATTTAAGATGTATACACTATCCATATATAAGAAAAATATTATAACCTGATAATTAATTACATGTATTAAAATTTCGGTATGTCATTTTCAGGTTAACATATATGATTTTCAGTTTTCTATATGTAACATGATTAAGTTATAGAAATATATATAAATATCTCTCTCTCTCTCTCTCTCTCTCTCTCTCTCTCTCTCTCTCTCTCTCTCTCATCTCTCTCTCTCTCTCTATATATATATATATATATATTATATATATATATATATATTTATATATATATACTATATATATATATATAAATATAAATATAATAAATATAAAATATATATTATATATATAATATATTATATATATATATATACTATATATATATAT
>JAXIVD010000199.1:193669-216169 GCA_036785275.1 Cancer borealis | reverse complement strand
TCAGCCTACGGTCCCTCTTCACGCCCGCACGCCCGCACCTCCCACGCAATACCTCTGACCTTCCAAGCTGTGTAAAGAGAACTTGTTAACAAAGGCAGAGTCCTCAAGATCTTTCTCCTCGCGCGCACTGTGATGCGAGTGTGTTCATTGAGGCGGGAACCAATCAGCGGCTCAGGAGACGCTACAGGAGAACAAATTGGCTGGAAGCGACTTGATGCTCTACCCACAATCAGCTGATGTACCCAGGCTCCGCCTCCTTCTTCCATCTCACTGGGCGAGGCTGCGTGTGTGTGTGGGCGGAGCCTAGGCATGACTGCACCATGGCTTCTGATTGGCTGCCAGGAGGGGGACGCGCGGCCATTGATCACCCCGGGAAAGTGTTGCCCTCAAGTGGACAATTAATGTTGGACACAATTTACCAACAAAGGATATTTAGAATAAAACATTTATGCGATAACTAACGGGACTCTCTTCCTCTCTTCACCCACCTTCCCCTCCACTCCCTCCACCCATCCACCCCTCATCCCCTACACCCCTCCACACCCTCCACCCACAACCTACTCTCCCCCTCTTAACTACAACCACACTGCCGCCGCACATATCCCTTAGCATTACTTTTCAACACCCCCCCCACCATCCCCTACCCCACCAAAACCCACCCACCCTCATACATAGATCAGTTATTCATGCATAAGGATATATTCTCTCTCTCTCTCTCTCTCTCTCTCTCTCTCTCTCTCTCTCTCTCTCTCTCTCTCTCTCTCTCTCTCACATACACTTCATACTCTCACTAGACATCACTCATATTTTTCAACAATCCTCTTTCCCTCTCCCTCCCCTCAGTCCATGTCTCCCCTCGTCCCTCCCTTCGTACCCGTCCCTCCCATCGCCGCCAGGATCCTCTACACTTGACAAACATTAAAGTCTTGTCAGTTTCATCAATTCCAATTCACCTTCCATTTAGGATTACATTTCAGTTTTGTTACAATAAATTCAGTTTCCAGTTACTTTAATTCAATTTGAGTCTAAGTTAGTGAGAGTTAAGGTTGGTTTTATTTAAGGTTTATCCGAGTTTACTATATATGTTGATGTTTTAATGTTTTTTTGCTCTTTCTCATCACCCTCACGTATTTTCAACTAAAACACTACTTATTTCCCTTTTATATTTACCTCCTGTCATGCATCCTTGTCCACTTAAGACCTTAACTTCCTCTCTGTCTTCCTTCCTTCCTTCCTTCCTCCTCTTTATCTTCCCTTTATCTTCCCTATACACACATTCCTGTTCCTTCCAGCTATCCACTGCATCTCATCATCATCCAAAAACTTCCATAACACCCACTCTAACCTAACTTTCATCCCGGTAATTGTAGGTTTTAATCACAGGTGTGCGGGTCGTGGTCTCCATCGCCAGCTGAGTGCACAGGTTTGGCTCAATTTGTAGTGTTAGACAGCGAGACAAAGGAGTGAGGGAAACAAATAAATGCGAAAACGGAGAGACGTGAAATTTAGTGTAGTGGACCATCAAACATCAAACTGGAAGTGTCAGACAACATCCAGCGGGCGGAAGGGACGCGTGAAGCAAATATGTTAAGTCAACGAGACATTTATACCGGTAACTCAGGGTATGCTGGGTTAGGGTGGGTTACTACGGAGACAGACAGACAGACACACGCTCTTGGATTATAACGCTGTAAAACACCACCACCACCATTACCATCACCACCACCACCACCACCACCACCACCACCACCACTGTTACCCGGTGTGGTAACGAGTGTTATGTGAGATAGTGTGGCCCGAGCGGTTTAGCCAAATACGTGTACTTTATACAGTTTTATTTACAGTATAAGATGATCAGTACACTGGTACATTGAATAAATCTCACTGCTTGTATTTGTATTCTACTCAAGCAGGGTTATGCACATATATTAAAGTATATCACAAGAGTCACTGTGGCACTATATCTCCACACTTGGGTATAAGGTGAGATTTGTGCAATATATATAACTTCAGCGACAGTTTGTAGGGCACTCTTAATAACACAGAAATGTCAGTAATAACGTTGAAGTCCGGACCTCGGATGTACGGTGAGAGTAGAGCACTCCGAGGTCCGTGACTTGTAGGTGTAGCTGCGCGGGTAGGTCTGCAGAGACCGGCCAAGCTCGGGGATGAGGTATCTTCGCCGACACCCCTCAAAAGCTGATGTCAACCGCTTTTCTTTAGGCGACAGCATAGCGCCTCACATCACAAAAACACCTTCTAGACGCTGCGGTCAGCAGCATGTCTCTGACCGGATGACGGCCAGACACCAGGAGGCTGCTTCCGAACGTTCGCCGTCACAAGACATTCGAGAACCTACTACATATATACCTCAACAATTATAATAATATTAATTGCATAATACATGAGATATATAGGAATAAAAATATAAGTAATACTACCTGCCTAACATGGGTACATCGCTCGGTCACCTACTCGACGCGACCTCGCGACGTTCCTATATATTTAGAGTCATGTACCTAACCTTGTGGAGGTGTCAATTCGTGGTCGCTAGCAGCTTTATTTGAAACTCTACCTTTTAAGATATTATAGAGTGTCAAAGCACGTTTCACTAGACAAAATAGAGGAATCATTATAACAATCACCAGCACTATCGGTAAGATGGCCGTAGGGAAGTGTACATAAGGGCTCATGTAGGTCGGTAGGGAAGCATGGACTGCCGATTCAAATTCTGAGAAGTTATTTAATTTAAATTCAGAAATGGTATTAGTCACATACTTAATAGAAGAAATATTTACACCTTTAGCAAAATCTAAAGTGTAAATACGCATAAAAAGTTTAGAAACAAAACCTTTATGAAGAGTCTCAGGGTGAGTCGACACTGTTGCTGAATTCAAGGTACATAATTTAAGAATAGCAAAGTGACCAGTTTGTCGACCGTGTAACCTTCCTGAGGGGCAAATCACTGTCACCATCGTAGGACGGATGAAGAAAAAGTAATGATGGCCCATGAAACTTTTATGGTAAAAAGGTTTTGGCTGTAATTGAGTGTACGGGCATAGGTTTAAACTCTGTGAAGCATCGTGTTGAATCAAAGCAACTTCACACGCACCTTCTTCTTTAACAGGTAAAAATGCAAAGAGAGACGCAGGGCAAAAATAAAATCCTATATGCTCAGATTTACACTGGTGAAGTATTTGGTATTCACCGGTACTGTAGAGAGTAAGCCCCTCGTTGACCAGCACAATAGAGTCAGGTAAATCAACGGCGAGAATAGAGGTGTTGATTTGAAATGGGAATGACTCTATTCGGTGAATATCATAAACAACCTTTGAATGAAAGGGAACATGAACTACAATAGCGTCTGACGTTAACATTGCACTGAGAAGTGGGTAATAATGTAAAATTTCCGCTCCAGCAAAAATAGGGGTTAGATCATATTGTTCCTCTGCTATAGTTAGGGTGTGTAATAAATCCTTAACTGGGAATAAAGATGAGGATATTCTACCTCGGGAAGCGTCAACCACATTCCTCAGTACGAGCTCATTTGCATGCATGATCGTATTGACTGAATTTTCTAGGGCATTTAGAACCATAAGAACCTCATCAATAGCATAGGAAACATCTATGTTAAGGAATGCTTTGTTAAGAGAAGCACCTAAGATTAAGATGTTAGTGTAATTAACCATTTTAATCATGCCTTCCTTGAGTCGTGCAATGTTTCTGCAGTTAAGATCTACAACCTTACGGTTAGATATAGCCATTGCAGCTAAAGTATTGTAACGTTCTTGCAAATCCTTTACATCGCTATCCATGGCCGTACCAAACACCATCTGAGACAACATGCCAAGGCCATCAATTAGACCTCTTTTTGGACGAGTATTTGAAGGGAATCCATCATAATTTTCCAAGGCGTCCTTGACTGTATCTCTTAAAAACTCCACACGTTCCTTCAACAACATCTTCATTAGGGAAGAATATTTTGTATCATGAATCGTGTGTTTGTTTAATTCAAATAGAGTATCACTTAGTTGCTCAGTAAGGTTTAGCAGACGACCCGGTACTGCTTTAAGCTCAGTATATGGATAATGAACCCACAAATAATCCTGGATTAAAGAAACTCGGCCTATGTTGGCAGTGAGAGCTCCTGGCTTCAGATGAGCAGGATCTCGAGCTTGAGTAGAAGTCAGAGCGAGCAGGAGAATGATGATAGCATACATCTCTGAAACAAGCAGAAATATGAAAGTATTGAAATAAACTACTTCATTAGATAGCATTCAGCAAGAAATTATTTGCGAGAACGTAGATTGTAACCATGAGATTTAGTGGGTTGAGATGTGGTATTGGTATTAAGATACACAGCGTTAGTAAGATTAGCTGTTTCTACCATGCTTGTGTTAGTTTTGGCCTTCGTCCGTTTTAGACGATCGCTATGTATAATTTCCAGCGTTTGCAGCCACGGATCTAACACCTCAAACTTATTTCCACTAATATGCTTAGTAATCAGGCGCGGTCCGACAAATTTAGGTGAAAGTTTAGAAGACCTTTCAGGTACTTGAACCATTACTGTATCGCCTGTTTGCAATTCAACAGGAGAAGCTCTTTTATGTTGCTTCTCTGCCATGGCTGTTTTTGATTCTTTTAAATTCCTCTGTACTTCCTGGTGAATATCTGAGAAAACTTTAAGCTGACATTTTCCATAATCATCCACATTATAAACAGGAGGCTGAGGCGAACTTATGAGATCAGTCGGGAGTCTCATTTCTACTCCGTAGAGTATATAGTGAGGCGAGTGACCCGTTGATTCACAGTTACTTGAATTTATGCTGGCTGCTACATGTGAAAGCCAATCTTCCCAAGTTTCTAACAAACCACCCACCACTGGCCGCAATACTTCTAAAAAAAAGAACGTTCGCCGTCAAAAGACATTCGAGAACCTACTACATATATACCTCAACAATTATAATAATATTAATTGCATAATACATGAGATATATAGGAATAAAAATATAAGTAATACTACCTGCCTAACATGGGTACACCACCACCACCACACCTCAGCAAGTTCTATTCTAACACCACAAAGCCACGAGTATGTCCAGTAGATGTGTAACATATCAATCCACTACTATATAGACAGATATTATTATCATTATTACTATTACTACTATCACCATTATTATAATGTGGTCTTGTTTTGTCTTACGTAGGTCCACACGACACACTACCGCCGCCTGTGTTGTGTGAGAAGCCAGAGTGACACCTGATCCACCTGCATCCACTGCCATCACCAATCAAATTAATTACACCCAACCCACGCTTCCATTAAGCATTAACCTTTTGCTTCTATCAAACTAAAGGTTAACTACTTATACAAGCTATATAAAAAACATCACAATGAAATTAGTCACAGGAGAGGCTAGCATCCCTGTGGTGGTGGTGTCACGGGCGTTGTGTGCCACCAAGCAGCGAGTCATTACTTCTACAGACTCAAGAGACAACACAAGGAGACAAGCCAAGGAAACGGAGAGAAGTGCCGCGGCAAAGCGCCCCACACGGAGCCTCTCTCACCACTACCATCACCACCTGCCGTCACGTCACCTATGTTTGAGCTGCCCGTCCTTCACGCAGCCTGGCGCCACACACCTACACACCTTTGTATCTATACCTCAGGCACACGCACACACACACACACGCACACGCACGCGCACGCGCACGCACACGCACACGCACATACACATACACATACACATACACATACACATACACACACACTCACACACGCACGCACGCGCACGCACGCACGCACACGCACGCACGCACACGCGCACGCACGCACACACGCGCACGCACGCACACACGCACACGCACGCATAAGCACGCACACGCACGCACACGCACGCACATGCACGCACACACACGCACACACGCGCACGCGCACACGCGCACGCACACGCGCACGCACACGCACACACACGCACGCATACGTACATGCGCACACACGTACACGCGCACACACGTACACGCGCACACACGTACACGCGCACACACGTACACGCACACACACGTACACGCGCACACACTCCCATTCTTCACCCCCACCGCCTCTAGTCTCCTAATTTCTTCCTCCACCCACCCCCTCCCTATGAATGCCCCCCTAACCCTCCACCTTCCCCCTACCTTGGCTACCTTCCTTCACTCACATTATGCTTCCACCGGTCCTGTACATCACACACCTCCCTTCACCTCTCCCTGTCTCCCTCTAACATACCCTATCGCACCTCTCTCCACTAACAGCCTAGTTCCTCCTTATCCCTCCTCCCAACAATCACCCCTTCCCCACCTCCCTCCAACTCTACCCCAAACAAATTATCCCACGTCACCCGTCACCACTCACTCGTCACCACTCACCCACCGTTAAGTCACTCTGAAGGTGGTTTAAGAAACACCTTAATCTGACCCTTGTGTCGCCAGGTGGCAGCCAGTGCAGCGTGAGGCGGCGCCGTGCCTGGGACTGCCTGCTTTTAACACGAGTCTCCCGCTCGAACCTAACACTGATCCACATCATTAAGCCGCAGGAAAGCACACGAAAAACCTTCATATAATGGAAGGGAATACAAAAATACCGCGTGGGGATGGGTGTGTTTACCTGTAATAAAACGCATTACACCTTCACTGCCTTCAACAGGGAGGAGTGAAGAGCTGCAATGTCTGCCCCCGTGGTTGGGGTCAAGTGCCTTTCTGGACGGCGGGTCACAGTGACGATAACGAGGCAACAGTCATTTTACATAAACAACTTGTTACAGAGCTTCTAAGACATTGGTTTACGTTGTTAACTTGTGGTTCGCAGCGTTAAGTAATGAATGTATACCTTTGGGAGGGAACGTTATATAATTGGAATGCAGGATTTATTCAAGTAGATTAAGGTTAACGAAAGCAAACTTCAGTCTGTGTAAATAGTTTAAGTGGTGTTTAAAATTTAGGTAATTCTCTTTTACATCGTAAAATCCGCTCGTTTGCTAGTGAAGCTCAACACAATTACATTTCATTACGATCTATTATAATGCTTTCAATAGTTTTATTCTAACGGTGCTACGGATGATAACCACAAACATGTATAAACCTTAATTACCAATGAGTGGTTGGCATGGTTCCATGTTGGACTATAAATGGTCATTATAAGTAAACTATTAACTTTCTTCATCGCAATACCCTTAAGCCTCTCCCCATTCCATCCTTCCAATGTTTCCGCTTAGCTTCTCCCACCCACACTAGCGTCACCTCCCTTGCACGTTATTATTATTACTGTTTTATTCACCACAACAGAATAAACTATTACCAATATGAAATGGAACAATGACACTGTTAGTCCATCACTAAATTGCAACATAAAATAAGATCAATTAAGAACATTATACATTTAAATAAAATCAATACCCACCCACCCACCCACCCATAAAATAAGATCAATTAAGAACATTATACATTTAAATAAAATCAATACCCACCCACCCACCCACCCACCCACCCACCCACCCACCCACCCACCCACCCACCCACCCACCCACCCACCCACCCACCCATCCACCCACCCACCCACCCACCCAGAAAATAAACAAAATAAAACACGATAATGCTATCTAGAAAAACATTAAAGGTTAGAGTTTTGAAAAGGAAAACAATGGGATATGTGTTGGAAAAGACTGACGCTTGAAAAAGAGAATAAACGGTGTGCGTATGTGTGTGTGTGTGTGTGTGTGTGTGTGTGTGTGTGTGTGTGTGTGTGTGTGTGTGTGTGTGTGTGTGTGTGTGTGTGTGTGTGTGTGTGCGTGTGTGTGCGGGATAATATCTGACAAAGGAAATAAGTGAAATGGTGGTTTTATGAAGAATCTTGAAATAATGGACGGAACACGCGGCCGTTTTGCAAAATGAACAACTAAATGCAACAGGAAAATTATGAAAATACAACTACACAAAAAAATATAAAAAATATACAACACAGAAAAAAATTAAAAGACGACACATGTAAATAATAAAACTGAAAAAAAATCAGTTAGCATTATTCTTTACAATTATTATACATCACTGCTGAGGCAAGATGAGAAAAGGAAAAAGAAGCGAAAAAAAAGACTAAATATAAACATTACAACTTAATACTTACATAGGGTGTTGACATGAGGTAAGGGGGGCAGGGAGGAACAAGGGGGGGGGGGGGGTTGACGTGGGGGACAGCCTGGCATGCGTCCACCTGTCAACACCACAACCCCCAACATCAACACCACCACCCACTCCCCTAACATCAACTGCGCCCACTCCCCCCACATCAACCCTTCAACCAACAACACTAAAACAACCCCATACACTATTCTTCCACCCATAACAATACCCACCATCCACCTCTCACCGCCCACTCCACCACACCGCCCACTCCCCCAGTCCACCCGCCGCCAACCGACTTGCTTCTTGAGAAATGACACCATTGAGCCGGTCTGTTCCCCACTCACGATCCTCACCCATCATGGCACACCACTCCCCTCTCCCTCCCTCTCCCTCTCTCTCTCTCTCTCTCTCTCTCTCTCTCTCTCTCTCTCTCTCTCTCTCTCTCTCTCTCTCTCTCTCTCTCTCTCTCTCTCTCTCTCTCTCTCTCTCTCTCTCTCTCTCAGTTGAGGTCGAGCAGTCAAGGCGTTAAGTGGCTCTTAAATTCACTCCCGTTGCCAGCCAGTTATTCGGTGTTAATCTGAAAATGGATTTGGAACTACTGAAAACTTTACTCGACTGTCAAGATAAAGCATACAAGGATGCTTTGGAGCTATTTTTAAATCAGAGTAATGAGAGAATTAAAGCCTGTGAAAATACCGTGACTGATTTGACAAGGAGCCTTGAGTTCACGCAGAATGAACTAGACGAGTGAAGGAGTGAGGTGACCAACTTAAAGCGTGACAAGGAAGAATCGAACAACAAGATACGAAGCCTGACTGAAGATCTACAAAACAAGAATGAGAAATTAAAGGAGCTGGAGGACAAGGTTGTTTACCAAGAAGACTGCTGGAGGACAAGGTTGTTTACCAAGAAGACTACAATAGACGCAAGAATCTACAAATCACGGGATTGGCAGAGCAACCAGGAGAGACATGGGAGAAAACGGCTGAGGACGTTAGTAGTCTCTAAGAAAGTAAACTACAGCTACCTAAAATGGATATTGAACGAGCCCATAGAGTCGGTCAACAAAAAGAACAACAGAGCAGACCAGTCGTTGTTCGATTCAGGAGATTCAGCGACAGGGAGGCGGTGCTTCGGAACTGCTCGAAGCTCCGAGGAACGAACATATTTATCAACGAGGACCTTTCACTTACTTCCCAAGCTATCAAGAGGGAGAAAATGCCTTTGCTCCGTCAAGCACGTAGTGAAGGCAAAATTGCATACTTCAGACACACCAAGCTAATCGTGAAGGATAGACCAGGTGCTGCGCGCGGTGGAGATGGCGGGGCAAGGAGCGGCGACGCTGACGTGGCCACCACTGCAGATGATGAAGCTTGTGGGGGCATTGAAAGAACTACTACAACAACAACTACTACTACTGCTGCTGCTTCTGATGTTGGGGCTGAAGGCACTGTTAATTCTGCTGCTGTTGCTACTACACAGATGCAAACAAGGAACATGAAGAAATTGATTCAGTGAGTCAGACATGAAAAATAGTATATAACAAGCGAATTTATGTAAAAACATTATCAATGGATACCCTTTTGTTTCCATTTTTTCATTTACAAGATATTTTTGCAGACCATATCAATGATAATCACCAGTTTCCATTACATGTCTTAACCAAATTAACATATGATCCACTTGATGAAGCCAATTTACCAGACTCTGTTGACAGCAATCTCTTGAATGATTTAGATAAAGAAGTAGACTGCAAGTATTATTTTTGTGAAGACTCTCAATCAAACTTACTACAACACAACTTCAATTTAATGTTTTATAATATTAGCAGTGTTCCATTACACCTAAACACTTTTTATGATCAATGTTTGAATGCAACCCCTGTTATGTATGATGTCATTGGATTATACGAAACCCGTCTACATGATAACATATCTACCCTTTATAAGCTAGACTCTTACCATGAATTTTTTCAAAACAAAAGCACTGCGGGTGGTGGACTAGCATTGTTTGTGCACAACAATTTCCAAGGGAACATTATAAATAATATATCTTTCCAGCAACCACACATTGAATCATTATTTCTGAAGATTTCAGGTAAATGCCAGTATGTGATAGGAATTATTTACAGACCACCGAATTCTAGCTTTCACAAGTTTTTGCAGTCCTTAGAAAATATTCTGGAGTCACTAACACTAACATGATATACCGTATTATTTAGCTGGGATTTTAATAAAAACCTATTTGACAACCGGAATAATGGTAATGAATTCACTAATTTACTTTTTTCACATTCACTTTTTCCAACTATCACAAAACCCACAAGGGTTACAACCAATTCAGCTACTTTAATAGATCATATATGGACAAATAACGTGTGTAACTATGAAACAAGTGGTATTATATACACCCAAATTAGTGACTATTTCCCAGTATTTTCTTCCTTTTCACGACCAAATAATATTAACTCAGAACCTTCTTACGTAACATACAGGAGAAGACTGTATAACGATGACTCAATAAATTCATTTAAATCAGCCTTATCTAATTTTAAATGGAAAGATCTTCTGACAGGACAGAATGTTAATAACGAAATTGATATTTACATAAATACTTTCACACAGCTATATAATAGATATTTTTACGTCAGAAAATACAAAGTTAAAAAGGAACATACAAGTAAACCATACATTACAGAGGGAATTAGAAAATCAATTAAACATGGGAACAAACTACAAAAACTTTCAGCTAAATGGCCATTAACATATGAAAAGGAGTTTAAAAGATACCGTAATATGTTAACTTCTATAATTAAAACTGCAAAAGATAGTTATTATAAGTCTACTTTAAAAGATAATGCGGGAAATCCCTCAAAAACTTGGCAAATAATAAATGATATTTTGAAAAGAAAAAATAGATCAAATTGTAAATCCTTTATTGTGCAAGGAAAATCAATTACTGATAATCAGGAAATAGCTAACGGTTTTAATGATTATTTTTGCAATATAGCCAACAAACTAGCTCAAAGTATTGAAGTACCGGAAAACCATTTTAAAGATTACTTTCCTCCGTCTGTGCCCTTTTCCTTTTACTTCAGACCTACAAACCAGCATGAAGTTGGCAATATTATTGATAGCATGAAGAAGAAATCACCAGGTCATGATGACATAAGCATTAGTGTAATTAAAGCCTGCAAACAAGAACTTAATCCCTTCCTAGTTTATATAATTAATAAGTCGTTTGTGCAAAGTTGTTTCCCAAATCATTTGCAGATAGCCCGGGTAGTTCCTATTTATAAAAAAGGTGATCAGTCCCTGTTTTCTAATTACCGTCCGGTTTCAATTCTACCTAGCATAAGTAAGATATTTGAAAAAATAGTAGCAAACAGATTACTGAATTATCTAACAAGCAACTCTCTTTTATCTTTCAATCAATTTGGCTTCAGACCAATTTTTTCTACTGAACTGGCAATCCATCACCTTACCCAACAAATGTACAATGCTCTAGATAATAAAATGTTTCAGTTGACAGTATTCTGTGACCTTACTAAGGCATTTGACACTATTAATCATTCTATATTGTTACACAAACTGCAGGTGTATGGCATTAGGGGTCCAGCATATAATTGGTTCAAAAGTTATTTAAATTCAAGAATACAGTATACAGCTTTCAATAATACCTCATCACAGCTAAAAATTATTAAATGCAGTGTACCACAAGGATCTGTTTTAGGGCCATTACTATTTCTGGTATATATAAATGATATAAACTTATGCACCAATGACCTGAATTTTATATTATTTGCCGATGATACAAACATTTTTCTTCAGGGGCGTGATTTAAATGTATTACAAGATACTATGAAAAGAGAATTAACTCATGTCACTAATTGGTTAACAAGTAATAAATTATCATTGAATATCAACAAAACACATTTCATGTTGACTCACTCGCAGACTACTAATCCCCATTCCATTGACATAAAAATGAAGTAAACAATAAATTATCAAAAATTACTGGCATTATATATCATATACGTAGATCATGTAATGAGGAATGTTTAAAATTAATATATAATTCATTAGTATACCCACATTTACTTTATTGTTCTTCTGTCTGGGGTGGTACTTATAAGGCTCTTATTGATAAATTATTCATCAGCCAAAAGAAATTAATCAGGATTATGACAGGATGTAATAGGTTTACACACACAGCTCCCATTTTCCGCGATCATCAACTCCTAAAAGTACAAGATATAATTACATATCAAACTATGGTATTCGTTTATAAATGTTTAAATATCTATGAAAATAATTATGGTTTTGAATATGCTACGCACACCAATGTCCAAACGAGGCTCACAAACAATCTTAAAATTCCATTGTGTAGAACCAGTCATGCCCAACACAGCGTCATATTCCGAGGATCGAAACTTTGGAATGAAACTCCACTAGATGTTAAGAACAGATCCATAAACTCATTCAAATTTCAAGTTAAAGTAAAGCTGAAAAATGCATATTAAGACACACAGCTTTATTCAACAGTACTTGCAGTGCTATACAGCAATCTTATTAGAAAATATATACTATTATTACTACTACTACTACTACTACTACTACTACTACTATTACTACTACTACTACTATTACTACTACTATTACTACTACAGCTGGTAAATATGACTTACTATAGTCAATATTATGACTTTTAGGGATTATTGATATAGAGATGTATTGACATCTGGTATATTACATCTGTACGTATTTGTATTTAACATTAATTAATGTTATTGATTACTTTAAATATTTTATTGTATCACTATTATTATTACTATTATTATTATTATTATTACTACTACTATTATTATTATTACTATTATTATTATTACTATTATTATTATTATTACTATTGTTATTGTTATTATTATTATTTTCATTATCATTACTATTATTACTACTATTACTATTAGTATTAATATTAGTATTATTAGTATTATTACTGTTATTATTATTATTACTATTTTTATTACTATTATTATTACAATTATTACTATTATTATTATTATTGTTACTATTATTGTTACTATTATTATTACTATTATTATAAATATTATTACTATTATTACTTTATTCATATTAGTATTAGTATTATCATAACTATTATTATTATTATTGTTACTACTATAATTATTTCTATTTTTAGTTTTTATTATCATTCCTATTATTATTATTATTATTATTACTATAATATTTATTATTACTATCATTACTATTATTATTTTTATTATCATTATTATGATATTATTATGTTATTACTATTATTACTATTATTACTATTTTTTTATATTACAATTATTATTAGTTATTGTTACTAGTTACTAATGTTATTGTTATTATTATTGTTATTACTGTTACAAAATAATGTTCATAATCTTGTTCTTATTCTTATTACTACTATCATTGCTAGTATTAGTCATTGTTGTTATATGTATTAATTGTTGTCAGTTATCATCAATGTCTTTGTCCATTATATATTATTTATTAAATTTGATTGTTCATTATTAACGTATTTTACAACTCATTTGTTAGCCTTGTCATAATTGCTACTACTGTCACAATTGTTATTAGTATTATTTTTTTAATTGTCTTTAGTATTATTATATTATATCGTTTTTAGTGTTACTATTGATATATCTTTAATTTGTTTTTTTCATACAGTTACTGTTACTACTACTCTGATACTAAAAAATATTTCTTGTATTAGTTAAAATTAATGACTGTTCTATCAAACCAGTACTGCTTAGCGTCCATAAGGAGCCATGAGCTCAATGGACTTGTCTTAATTGTATATAATGTTAACTTGTTTTGTATATAATATTAAATAAACAATCAATCAAACAATCAAACAATCAATCAATCAATGAATCAATCAATGAATGAATCAATCAATGAATCAATGAATGAATGAATGAATGAATCAATCAATGAATCAATGAATGAATGAATGAATCAATCAATCAATCAATCAATCAATCAATCAATCAATCAATCAATCAATCAATCAATCAATCAATCAATCAATCAATCAATATCTCTCTCTCTCTCTCTCTCTCTCTCTCTCTCTCTCTCTCTCTCTCTCTCTCTCTCTCTCTCTCTCTCTCTCTCTCTCTCTCTCTCTCTCTCTCTCTCTCTCTCTCTCTCTCTCTCTCTGTGCTACTTTGCTTGATGTAATAGCAGAGAAAAATAAGGAAATTGA
Source organism: Cancer borealis (assembly GCA_036785275.1). Lineage (NCBI taxonomy): Eukaryota > Metazoa > Arthropoda > Malacostraca > Decapoda > Cancridae > Cancer > Cancer borealis. The sequence goes on along the minus strand of JAXIVD010000199.1, from coordinate 201,754 downwards.
ACAACTATATGTGAAAATGGATGAACAAAACTCACATTTACTGCGACTACATGAGAGGTTGGCTATCCTGGAGGCCACTCCCAACGCCGAACATCGCCCCGAGTCACCGGCCAGCCACCAGATTGCTCCATCTGACCTTCCCCAACCCCTCCCCACATCTCAAGAGGAAAACAGAAGGCTATCCAACACAACTACACAAGTTCCCGTGGTAAGATTCGTAAGTTATTTCAACCCTCCCCCACACAACCACCCCCCATCAAGGGTAATACCTCAAGAAATCACCCCCACGCCCACCCCACTCTCCCCCACCCCTCCCCTCCTGATGAGCACAGCGGAGTTCACACCTGCCTCTCCCTCAGCTAGACCTAACGACAGCCCTACCCCCGCACCCACTCCTTCCTTAGATCTTCAAATCACCCCTCCCCCACTCCCCCTTTCTGACCCTGTTCCAGTAACGGTCAGCATAAAATACCTCGAAGAAAAGATCGAGTTGATCCGTAAGAACTTTTTAGAATGGCAAACAAATGTAGAATCACGCCTCCTTGTTATAGACCAGAGTGAATCAGCCCCACCCCTCCCCCCCACCCACACTCTTATTCTTGGAGACTCGAATCTCGCACAATTATGTACCTCAGACTTTAAACTTTGCAAAATAAGAACACTTGAAGAAGCTAGCGTGGATAAGATGACAAAATGGGTCCAAGAAGAACTCAAATGGACACCAGATAAGTGCATAATCTATGGTAGTTTGTTTGACATCAAAGAAGGTCAGTCACTAGATAGCGTGTTTGATTCCCTTGACATCTTAGTAAGTGAATTAAAAAAGAAAAACGTTGAAATGAAAATTTGTGTGTCGCTCCTTGCACCCAGCATAGAATCTGGCCTTCTTTCTAAATGCGTAAATGAATTTAATGAACAGATAATAAAATGGACGAGTAATAACAACATAATGCACGCTGAAACTGAACTATATTTCACGAACAAAATCAAAGTTATTGAGAAAACTTGCTATGTCAACAATGGCAGACACCAGGGCTCCCTCCTTAACAGAGAGGGCGTGATAAGACTGTTGGAGGCGTGGTGCATTGGACTTAACGGATTCTCAACGCATGTGAATTTGGAAAAAGTTCAAGAAAACACGCACTTAAAGCTCGCCAGCTACCGTGAGCCATCTCAAGTCTCTCACCCTGATCACAGCACAGCCTCCCACAACCCCCCACCTCCTCATGCCCTTTCGGCTAAGGCGGAGGAAGGGTGGCAGCTGGTCACAGGAGGACGCGGCCGCCCACAAAGGAACCAACAAGATTCAGCAACAACAACAACGACTTCCACCTCACGGGGCACCACGGCTGGCAGGTACCACTACTACCCTCCTGGGAACGATGGACGAGACCTGACCACCCGCCCCGCCCAGATGAGGGGAAGAGGGAGTCAGGTCATCTCAACACCTGCCTCTGCCACTGGGAACCTCTACCATCACCGACACCCTCCTCCACCCACCCATCCCCCCCGCCAGTGGAGGGAGACGAGAGGTCGACTTGAGGCAGGTGGCCGCGTTCAAGGCGGACACCACCACCACCATCAACAGCCCAGGGATTATGACTCTCCCAGGGGGAACGAGGCGGCGCCACTCATGGGGAACTCACTTCACACCCCTCCCACGCACCGCCACCGCCACTACCCCCACCCCCACCACCACGATACGAATAGTGAAGGCACGTGGTATCATCAAGAAATCCCTCACCTGCCCTCACCCCCGTACTCACGGACCAGGGGGGCTTGCTTCAACTGTGGCGAACACAACCACGTGCAGAGGAACTGTAGGTATGATCATAAAATAAGATGCTACACGTGCAACATGTTCGGTCATAAAAGTAAAAACTGTGAACATTATTATACTGAATACGAACATGGCAAAGGTCATGCCGAGGATCGTGACAAAAAACTGCTGACGATAGAACACGTCAATGCACAATCACTTCTAGCAAATTTTGACGAGATTAAGGTAATGATGAATTCCAGAAATGTTGACGTTCTTTGCATAAGTGAAACATGGCTCCTCCCTCACATATCTGACAACATAATATCAATTCCTAACTACAAAGTGTTCCGTAATGACAATGGACGTGGTGGAGTCGTCTGCATATACGTAAAAGAAAAGCTGAAAACCAATCAAATATCCCTCAATAATGTGAATCATCCTGATATTGAAGAAGTATATGTAACCATACAATGTAACATGTTACCTGCAATAATTGTAGCGTGTATCTACAGGCATCCAAAGGCCACTGTCGACTCCTTTGATTACCTGAATAACACACTTCAATCTCTTTGTCTCAGCAAGAAAAACTTTTATGTACTAGGTGACCTGAATGATAACGTAATTTCTCCAACAAACAAAATCAGTAAAATAATAAGTTATAATAAACTAAAACAACTAATTGATAAGCCTACAAGGATCACAGACACATCTCAGACACTATTGAACGTAATAATTACGAACAACACTAGCCTTGTCATGTCACATGATGTTCTTCCTATTTCAATTGGAGATCATGAACTCATCTCAGCAAAGCTTAACGTAACTAAACCTGAGAGACAACGAGTATTCAGGACCTTCCGACACCTTGCCAATTACTCAAAGGATAATCTCTCAACATCTCTTATCACAAAATTAAATACATTAAATGAAATAACTTTAACAGATAACGTGAACAAACAATTAGACATTTTTAATGAAACTTTCACCCAATGTCTTGATGATATTGCTTCTTTCATCACAAAAGAAATTCGTAGACCTTTTGCTCCTTGGCTGAATGATGAGGTTCGCGCCTCAATTAATGAGAAAAATAACTTGCATGCAAAGTTGAAAATAGACAGAAGTAATATCGAACTGCAACAAATAGTCAAGAATAAGAAAAGGGAAGTAAAAACCTTTATAGATAAGGCAAAAAGTGAATTTTATCTTAATGAATTAAACGAGAATAAAGGAAGTATATCTGGTACAAGGAGAATAATAAGGGACATCGTACCTAACAAAGATACGTCCAATGTACACAACTATGATAATATGCAAGAAAAGGCCGAAGAGTTTAACAGATTCTTTGCCAACGTAGGTACAAATACATTTAACGCATCACAAGAACAGCTATGTAAGGACCTATCTGATCCAGTTATTGACTACCCAAATGACAATGCAATTCATGGCTTCAGACCTCAACCGGTAGATGTTAACACTGTAATCCTTGTAGTTAAACACTTAAATAACACTAAATCTACTGGCTCAGATGGAATATCGCTGACATTTATTAAGGATGTGTTATACGTTATTGCATTCTACCTCACCTGCATGATAAATACATCCTTTGTAACAGGTGTTATACCTACGAGTTGGAAACATGCTGTGGTGGTTCCTATTTATAAAAACGGAGACGTCAATAATGTTAGCAATTATAGACTTATCTCATTATTACCCATCCTTTCTAAAATTATGGAAAAGATCGTAGCTTCCCAATTAACAAATTACCTTGAATCTAATCACCTGCTTCCCAACACACAGCATGGCTTTCGGCCCAGACTTTCTACAGAAACTGCCCTGGCCACCATAACTAATACTATTTATAACAATATGGATAATAGAAAAATATCATTGCTAACATTATGTGACCTCTCCAAAGCTTTCGATAGTGTCAGTCACTCAATATTACTACGCAAATGTAATGCTCTAGGGATAAGCTCATTCCGGATGAACGATTATTTAAGAGATAGGAGACAATGTGTAAAACTTAATGATACTATGTCATCTGAGGAAACAATCACTTATGGTGTTCCACAAGGCTCCATCCTCGGTCCCATTTTATTTACTATCTATGTGAATGATCTTGGGGACCACCTAGTGGATGGTACAGCAGTCCAGTACGCTGACGACACTCAGTTTCTTCATGCTGACTGTCTAAGCAATATGGAAACACTTATTACCAAGACAGAAACATCTCTCCTAGCTATCCATAATTATTTTCTAAGAAATGGTTTATTACTTAACACTAAGAAAACCCAATGTATTTTTATAGGAAACAGCCAGTTAATATCAAGGATCCCCAATAACATTGTTATAAGTATGAATAACACCACCATAACTCCAAGCAAACATGTAAAAAATTTAGGCCTTCATTTAGATCAATGTATGAATTTCGACACACATATAAAAGAATTAAATAAAAAAGTAATGGGCACACTTATATATGTAAATAGAGTAAGCGGATTATTAAATAAAACAGCTAGAAAAGTTTGTATAGAATCACTAGTTTTAAGCATAATCAACTATTGTATAAAGATTTGGGGTATAACGACAAAATCACAAAAAGCTAAAGTCCAGAAACTCCAAAACTTTGCCGCCCGTGTCGCTGTTGGCGGGCTCAGAAAATACGATCATGTGTCTCCAGCTTATGATGAACTGAAGTGGCTTAAGATAGTAAATAAACATAAATTTGAGGTATTAATACACATATATAAAAGCCTAAATAATGAATACCCTGAATGGCTGTGTAACGTTGATTAGGATCGTGATGTAAGAGTAGAACGTGGAAACACAAGACAGGAAAACATGCTCTATGTACCGCGCTTCAAGACAGTTACAGGAGCCAGATCACTAGAGGCTTTGGGCCCAACACTGTGGAATGATCTGCCAAATCAAGTTAAACATTCAACAACACTGTGTAATTTCAAAACTAATCTTATCAAATTCTTTAATAGCCACAGTGCAACAGTGTAAATCCCTCACCTCTGTAAATAATTATTAAATTTAGGCTTACTTTTAATTATTAGTATTAGTATTAGTTTTTTTATGTATTGTATATAGTTGACTCTTAATATGTATATAATAACCACTATCCTGTGGAAATAAATTGAATTGAATTGAAATTGAATTGGACTCTCTCTCTCTCTCTCTCTCTCTCTCTCTCTCTCTCTCTCTCTCTCTCTCTCTCTCTCTCTCTCTCTCTCTCTCTCTCTCTCTCTCTCTTTCTCTCTCTCTCTCTCCTGTATATGCATAATTAACAGGTGAAACAGGCCAGATTACTCTTGAAAGACGCAGATTAAGTGAAAATATGCACATCCAATTGTCTGGTTTCTTACTCAACAATCGGATGAAAAATACTCAGTTTATACTTAACAATTGAATAAAAATAGATGATCTCTTACTTAACAATCAGATGAAAATTAACTCTGTTTTTACTCAAATTTGTACTATAAAAAAAATTACTTACATCGAACACAATTGGATAAGAAAAATTGCTCACTTTTCCTAACTTAAAAAATAAATGCAAAAATATTTAACTTAAAAAAAAAAAACTGAACAATTGGATAAAGAAAAATATTTCACTTCTACTAAACTTTGGACAATATCAAATGAACTTGCCTTTTATTTAACAATTGAATTAATAAAAAAAATCTCACTTCTTTACTTAACTGGATGAAAAAAATAACTCACTCGTTATTTTACAATTGAATAAGAAAAAATAACTCACTCTTGACTCGTTATGATGCGCCGCTGACCCTAACGTGCTCACCTGTGGAAGAAAAGAACAGGTCAGGAGGTATGTACTGACCCTGCCTTGACCTTGAAATTAGTGGTTACAGTGCTTGGATGTGGAAAAAGTAGTTGTGATTTTTTTTCTCTCTCTCTCTATCTATCTATGTATGTATCTATCTATCTATCTTTCGCGAACTCATTGGGGACCAAGTGATTTCATATAGAAGGCGTAGTGTGGGTCTCTCTCTCTCTCTCTCTCTCTCTCTCTCTCTCTCTCTCTCTCTCTCTCTCTCTCTCTCTCTCTCTCTCTCTCTCTCTCTCTCTCTGTCAGGCAAAGCGGGTCCTTCCAATCCGCCTCGCGTCGAAACAACAAACACTGCCAATCATTGAGACTCACCTCAGACACCTGAAGCTACTCACTCACTCACCTCCACCAAGGAAAACAAACCCAAGATGAAAGGGAAGACGGAAGAAAAGAGGAAAGGAGTAAGGTAAAGGATAAGATGAATTGAGAGCATGATGGTGTGAAGAAAGGGGAAAGGGAAAAGAAAAAGATAAAATGGGAATGTGTTGGTAAAGATAAGGATAGAGAGAGAAAGATAGTGAACAAATTATAAGGAAAAAGCGAATAAAGAAAGTGTAAGTAATGATAGGAGAGAGAGAGAGAGAGAGAGAGAGAGAAGAGAGAGAGAGAGAGAGAGAGAGAGAGAGAGAGAGAGAGAGAGAGAGAGAGAGAGAGAAAAAAGAGAGAGAGAGAGAGAGAGAGAGAGAGAGAGAGAGAGAGAGAGAGAGAGAGAGAGAGAGAGAGAGGAGAGAGAGAGAGAGAGAGAAAGAGAGAGAGAGAGAGAGAGAGAGAGAGAGAGAGAGAGAGACAGAGAGAGAGAGAGAGAGAGAGAGAGAGAGAGAGAGAGAGAGAGAGAGAGAGAGAGAGAGAGAGAGAGTGTGTGTGTGTGTGTGTGTAACTGGTAAAAAAAGATAAATAGAAAGTAAAGATAAAGTATAAGTAAAGAAAGGAGGGAGTGAGAGATAGTAAGTAAATGATAAACAAAAAGAGGAAAGCAAAATGAAAAATAAATTAAAGATAGTGAGAAAGACATAAGTAAGTAATGGGTAAAAAAAACAAGATGAGTAAAGGAAAAAAAAAGTGAGTAAAGAGGAAAAAACACAAGAATGAGTAATGGGAAAAAAAGAGGCATGAGTGAATAGAGAATAAAAAACAAGAGTAAGGGGAAAAAAATAAGAAAAAAATGAGTAAACAAATAAGTACCATTTTCCGCCTGTTTCTTGTGAGGGGACAGATAGACATACATACATACATACATACATACATACATACAGACAGACAGACAGACAGGGTTAAGGAAGAATATCCCTTGAAACTTTAAGAAGAGTCAACATAACTTGTGTGAAGGCAGAAGACTCAGCTGTACAAACACACAACTAATATTCGTTCATCCATTACTCTTCGGTCATGTCTCTACGTTAGTTGTCACCGAGAACAAACATTAAACCAAGAATCCATTGCCTCATAAACTGCCTCATAACTTCACCATAACAACAGCACCACGTGACAATACGGAACACTTACTTGAAACATTACATGACGTGACGAATGACACCTCAACACGACACAAGGACAAAGAAGAATCATTGAAAATCACGTATAATATAATTTTAAACAAAAGTAGGAGAGTTTAGTGACTGGAGGGAGTGAGTGAAGTTGAAATTCCAGGTATGTTAATTGAAATGAGTTACAAAATGCTAGATAATCAGATTCATGTACATAGATAAACACGGTTTACAGTGACTAACAAAGAGCAGCGAGGAATAGTAAAGTAAAGAGAGACAGGTAAAAAAATACATAGGTAAGGATGAACACAAAACACATAGACAAGACTCGTCATTACGTTAAGATTACCTACATTATCATTACTTATATTATCATTGTGTTATTATTTATTACTTATATTATCATTGTTATCATTGTAAAAATATTCTAATATATATAAACCCTTAATCGTCTAGTTTTCTATTTGTTAAAGTCTTCACAAACAAATATTACGATGATATGTATAACGTATAGCAGCACCGAGGAGGTTTACGTTATTAATGACTTACTGTTTACATTGTTTCTATAACGAAGCTGTATAACGTGTGTATATGAATGACGTAATGACATGCAATCAAGTCTGTTTCCTGATTGTTGCTTTAATGGTGTGTTAATGTTTAATGGTTAGTGTTAAGGAGATGTTGAACGCCTCACAGACACGATCTTAATAATGAATAAAGGTCCGTTGAGATTATTAACTATTTAAGTTGAAACTGATCAACTATTTAAGTGTGTGAGACGTGTGAGTGAATGTGTGAAGTGAAGTGAAGTGAAAATGTGTAAAAAGAATGTACGAATGGAAATGTCATCAGTTGTTTTTTATTATTCATGTTATTATTCAATCAATACTTTATATAGCACTTTGTTCTGCCATAAGGATCATTGGTGGTATACTTACATAACACACACACACACACACACACACACACACACACACACACACACA
>JAXIVD010000199.1:161169-188669 GCA_036785275.1 Cancer borealis | reverse complement strand
AATACACACGTGTAGATAGATAGCTACTCGGCATCTCGCTATTATTCATTCTATCACGAAGCAGAAATCTGATGAGCTTGGATCTGATGTACGGATATGATTGGATAAGGACTGTGTAGAACACAGTCCCTATCCAATCGCTGATTGGTTACCGAGTACACAGTGTGTTCTCAGTAACCAATCAGCGATCACTCAGTCCAGGCAGCAGGCTATAAAAGGGGGTCAGCCACGTAATATCATCAGTCTTTCACAGACACCCAAAGGGTACAGACCTCTCTCCAACAAGAATGAAAATCTTTGCAAGCATCCGATTCATGCGTGTGGTGATGGGTTTGGTGGTGCTGGTGGTGACCGTGTGGGACGTGGTGCTCGATGCCCACAAGATGAGCTCAGTGGTGAACACTTGGGTGAGCGAAGGTCCTCACACCTCCCTCATGGGGAAGGTGCGGGAATACCTGGCTGCTGCCTGGTGGCTGGGGCCCCTGAAGGTGTCCTCTGCACGGGAGCCCCTCGTGGAGTGCGGCGTCTCCGTCGGCGGTGGGTGGCGGGATGTGCTGCCCCTGATGGTCGGCCTCAAGGCACGACTCGCCTGCCTGGAAAGCCACATCCAGCTGGCTCAGGAAGAACATGAGGCATTCATAACAAAGTTCGTGGTGACTGTGTGTTGCCTGGTGCTCGTCTCTGTGCTTGGCGCCCTCCTGACATGGTGCTGCTGGCCACGGAAGGTCTTGGTGAAGGAGGCAGACTGTCACCTGGAGACACGCACTTGTGAACAACTTGTACGATGTGAAAGTTGTCTCTTGGAACGATGCGTCATCGTTATGATCTATGAAGTGATGACCCGCGACGGTCTAATGACCAGGAAGGGTCGTTACGTCCACTTTAATGACAACATCCTTAACGACGGGCACGTCACGGGCACACTGGCGCTGCCTTCACCAGCTGTGACGGTGGATGACGACTCAGTGGTCACAGTGGAAGACCTGCTTCCACTGAATGACACAGTGGTCACAGTAGAAAACACAGTGATCACAGTAAAAAACAGTGTGGTCATAATTGAGGACACAGTAGTCCCAGTAGAGGGGACAGTGGTTCCAGAAGATGACACTGTGGGTCCAGTAGAGGACACTGTGGTCCAAGTAGATTACGTGCGGCGGAGTCTTCCGGTGCCTCGGCGATTCAAGGACAGGCTGACCGAAGCCAATGGTTGCCTCCTCGAGTCTATGCAAGACCAATACTCTGTTACCTTGTTCGAAGACGCAGCGCGGGCCAGGCTACACATCAAGGGCACCAAGAACAACGTGCTACAGTGTTACGCACAACTCAAAGCATTGATAGCGGACTGGCGGGCACGTGAAACCAGCGAGGTGTGAGCGTCGCCCACGACGATACATGACGATACAGGAACATTGAACTTACGTTGATTATACATTGAAGTTGTGTTGATTCTACATTGAAGTTGTGTTGATTCTACATTGAAGTTGTGTTGATTCTACATTGAAGTTGTGTTGATTCTACATTGAAGTTGTGTTGATTCTACATTGAATTGTGTTGATTCTACATTGAAGTTGTGTTGATTCTACATTGAAGTTGTGTTGATTCTACATTGAAGTTGTGTTGATTTGATGTTAATGTTATCTTTATTTGTTCAAAATAAATAAAAAATGGTACAGACGTGTGATCATACTGAAGATTTCATGTGTTTGAGATTATACTTAATAATTGTAGTGTAGCAAATATGTACATAAACCTTTAAACATTAATAAATTATAACAACAAAACAATGGTTTTAAATACTTCCAATAACAAGTAAAGGTAGTCATCGGATCTTATCATATAGTTGTTTTAGTTTTATCAGTGAAGATAATATTTATACCATCTTCTGTTTTTGGTTAGTATAATTTTCATTCATCTCAAGCACAAATTTTCATTTTCTAAGTCTGCTGCAATCTGAATGAAGCGAGGGTGAATGTTTATATCTTCACGACAATGCACCTGTATATAAACAATACACTTTTCGTATGGATTTTGATCCATTTCGAATTATTTTGACATTCACTCTTTCCCTTGCCTTTTGTTTCCTTCCCTTCCTTTGATCTACCATTTACTTTCTTTCTCTTCTCTTCTCATATGTTTTATTTACCCTCCCTTATTTTCTCTTCTCTTCTCTTCTCTTCCTTTTTCTTTATCCTTTTTTTACCTGTACATCCACTTTATTTCCTTTTATTTATTTTTTTTCGTTTCGTTTCTTTTTCAATGAACTGTTTCAAAAAACTAATTAGCTAATTAAAGAAACATCAATTAACATAATATAGTAACTCCTCCTCCTCCTCCTACTCCTCCTCCTCTTCCTCCTCTTCCTCCTTCTCCTCCTCCTCCTCCTCCTCTTTCTCCTCCTCCTCCTCCTCTCATATGTACCTTTATTCGTACTTTCCATCCTGTATTTATTTTTTTTTTCTCTCTCTCTCTCTCTCTCTCTCTCTCTCTCTCTCTCTCTCTCTCTCTCTCTCTCTCTCTCTCTCTCTCTCTCTCTCTCTCTCTCTCTCTCTCTCTCTCTCTCTCTCTCTCTCTCTCTCTCTCTCTCTCTCTCTCTCTTGTGTTAATGCGTACATATATGCTATTATTATTGTTGTTGTTGTTGTTATTTAGTATAATGCTTCTATTTGTCTATCTGTGTGTTTCTGTGGTTTTTTCTTTTGTGAGAGCATAATGAAGGAAAAATATTGCATAATAATATTTTTTCCACACTGTCTCATTGTGCCTCTATCAGTCCTTTCTTCTTTCTTTCCTTCCTTCCTTCCTTCCTTCCTTCCTTCCTTTCTTCCTTCTTTCTTTCCTTCTGTTCTTCCTTCCTTCTTATCTTGTTTCCCAATTCTTTCACTCGCACTAATTTATATTTCCCTTTCTGTTCCCTTTTATACAACCGTCACACACACACACACACACACACACACACACACACACACACACACACACACACACACACACACACACACACACACATACACATAGACACACACACACACACACACACACACACACACACACACACACACACACACACACACACACACACACACACACACATACACACACACACACACACACACATACACATAGACACACACACACACACACACACACACACACACACACACACACACACACACACACACACACACACAGACACACACACACACACACACACACACACACACACACACACACACACACACACACACACACACACGTTACGATAGTTTGATAGCAGCCAGTCCCTTTCATGCTATAAACGTTAATGGGCGGAGGTGGAGGCTTATTCCCTCGTCATAAGCCTGGGCGTTGTTGTTACTTAAATAGAAACCAGATCATCACCTGTAATTCTACCATACCTTTTTTTCCTTTCATCTGAAATCCTCATACAAAGCATCACACTACCTGCACCCTAATAACTTTCTCATATGTGTTGATTTAAGATGAAAGTCAGCTGAGACACTTCAAATGTCATTGTGCCCACTGCCAATTAGTCGTGTTCACCTTGACTAATGACCAGGTGACCCTTGATTAGCGTCCCTCAACCTCTAATATAATAAAATAATTAACAGAATAGCGTCAGGCGAAGGTGAGTGCTGCAATACCCTATCATTTTTTCTGTATGGTATATGATACTTCCTCGATTATCAGTGAATGAGTTTTAACAAGTTTTAGATTGAAAGTGATGAACATGAATTCAATGATTATAGACTGATGATCATAGTACATGCACCCATACATTCATCGGCCTCGTTGATAGTTTGTTTACTTCAATTTAATACACAATCACAAACAGCTCTCATACACTATTATGTCTTCAGGGTTGATTGACAATGCATATATGTTTAAACAATGTGTGTGAGTTGGGGGGTGAAGGGGGGCTTGGGAGACATACAGCGGCGCACTCCGGCGAGGAGCAACATGTTGAGCCGTGGTCTCAGCTTTATTTTCTTCTTTTTTCCAATAAATAATATAAACTTTTCGACATAATTTATGCCTATGTTTCCTCTTCTTGCGTAAATTTAATATGTAAAGGAACCGAAGGCGATCATAAAGGTACGCGGAGGAGTGTATGTTGTGCTGATTTGTGGAGGCGGGCGATCGGCCACGCTGTGTGAAAGGGGCCTAAGGCTTATTTATTGTATCCACTCTGTAATACTGTTTGTTCTTTTGGTTGAGTTGAGTCAAGCGTTCCACCCATCCTATACGTGAGCACTTTTGTGAAATGCTTGAATACTACAGACATTAGACTAATTGGACGATAGTTTCTAGGTCTTTGAAGTCACTGAAAGGAACGTTTCGAGAATTGACTTGTTAAGGACCTGAGGTATCCAGTGTAAGTTATTGTCGAGAACAAAGGACATTGACACCGTTGCAACTATTTTTCATTTTCCACTAGACAGTATATAGTGTTTTGTTGTCACAAACAATAGACTTTTATAAAAGAAACATGTCTTGGTACAATAACAGTAAACAGAAACTGAGCCAAACTGTGATTGTCAGGCACTTTTTTGTTCCTCTGTTTACACATTGCTCGCAGGACTAAAACAAACAGAATCCAAGTAACAACAAAACAGCACACACTCATTTACCTTAGAATGAGGGTGTGGAGGTGGTGTGGTGGACGAGGCTGTGACGGCGGTGGTGTGGAGGCACTGACTGGAGGGTCACATTAAGAGCTCAGTGGGGGTTCAACCATCGTGCCACGCTGTACGAGTACATGCATGGCCCGACGACTTACTAGCGACTGTCCCCATGTGACCCCCGAGTCAGCGTCTGCTTCACCACGTGTTCTTCTGTCCTTCCTTTGTACTCCTTGGTACGTTACCGAAGCTTGCACTAGAAAAAAAAACCCATTTATAAAGATCAGAGTAAATATATACACAGATTGGAAAGTGAATCAGGTTTCTTACTGCTGAATACTAATATACAAATGGGAATGCGTTGGGCATCCTTGTCATTAGGCCGTCGCACTGTACAATTGCAACACCATTCCCAGGCTACATTTGTGACAATGGTCTATGAAGTTACTGAACGTGGTAATTTTATCGTGAGATTTGGGTCATTAAGCTATCAATATTTTTTTCTGATAACTAGATTGTTAACATTCTTTGTTCTACTAACTAGACATTCAACATTGTTTTCGACTAACTAGGCTATACATTTTTTTTAATCAATTGGCTATCAACATTTTTGTTTAGCAACTAGGCTATGTAAATTTCTTAACTAGGCTGGTGTAATGGTTAGCACACTCGACTCACAACCGAGATGTTCTGGGTTAGAATCATCATCAGTTTAAATTCAAGTAAATAATTATCCATATGGTCATTATAACAACGTTGGATAATTATTTAAGACACACACATACGTAAACATACACTTTATTCACCCATTTCTACATGTTAAAAAGGAACAATCATCAACACTAATCTTAAAGAAATTGTGTTTGGCGTCCAACACTATGTATCACTCGGTAATGGCGGCGCAGCCCACCCTGCTGACTGTCCAGTGACGCCATCATAGCCTGTCGCAGTGGCGTAGGCGATGGTTCTAAACTATTTTAGGTTTTCTTTATATTCAATATTATGAGTCTTTTATAATTATGTACCAATGTGTGATGATTATAAATTATTTTTTATTATAAAGGGTTGATATGACAACGTAAATGATCCCACAATAGAGGTTAGTTAATGTTTATAAAAGAAATAGTGTCATGCCGTTAGGTTGGCTGCCCTAATCTATATATACGTTTCGTCTGGTTGGATGAACTCAACTATTTTCACAATTATACGGCTCTACTGTCCTCTAAACAATACAAAGAGCAAGTATAATTATCAGACTGAAGTATATTACAGCTTAACGTACTATTTCCGCCTATTTATTCATAATAATGGAAGTTTACGAGTAGGCTAGCGATCCACACCTAAGAAGTTGTAGTACCGGGACATGATAATAATGATGATTATAATAATAATAATAGTAATAATAATTTTAAAAAAATGATAATGATAATAATAGTAATAATAATAATAATAATAATAATAATAATAATAATAATAATAATAATAACAATAATAATAATAATAATAATAATAATAATAATAATGATAATTGAAAACGAATCTCCCATCACCTTCACACATGCCATCGTATACATAACACCAATTCACTCACTCTTTTCCATATCAATAATTGCCGGGAAAATATGATCGTTTCCATGGTAGCTTCAATCTATATACATACGTCAATTGGTTTGAAATTACTGTATTTTCTATGGGTAAAGAATTAGTGCCTTGATGATGCCACAGATTCTCGAGAACACTTCCGCTGAAATGAGCAGACCTTTTGTATATATTATTAGTTCTTGGTATTAGGATAGAAAGGTGAGTAGGACTAGTAGATGGACGGTTCAACTACCTATTATTCTCAGTAGCCTGTTATTCTGTTATCAAGTCATCTGAAAGACTCAACTCACCTCACTGGACTGCCATCGTATTGCACTTTATTTCAGGTGTGCAGAATTCCCTCAAACAATCAAGGGAGGAAAAGTGTTTACAGGTGTCTCTCCCTCACTCCCTACACGGTCTGGTGGTCATAGTGTGTGTGTGTGTGTGTGTGTGTGTGTGTGTGTGTGTGTGTGTGTGTGTGTGTGTGTGTGTGTGTGTGTGTGTGTGTGTGTGCGTGTGCGCGCGCGCGCGTTGGTAAATTAAAACTCTTTCTATGAACCCTGTTATTATTGGTAAATAGTTAAGTCCAACCCTACATAAAACAGTAAAGCAGGTGTGTACTGTACCTTAATTAATGCATGAATACCTCTAAGGCAAAAATGATCAGAATGGCAACAAAAACGTCATTCATAAACACGAGGAAAGATTATGTTGTCCTCACCCTTCCTTAAGCGTGATACTCGGTTGGAAGGTGAACTCATGATCAGCAATATTGGTGAATGTTTTTTTTATATTATTTACAGATATTTTTTTGTTACTGTGTCTGCTGGGAAGCCTAGTTCAGGGTCTTCAGGCAAATAGAGTTGGAGAGCCGCATGTCCGGCCGGCATATTTCCGAAAACTGTATCACATTTTCAGCCGCTCCGCCCTCGTCGGTGACGTAATCAGACTCTGCCTCGTGATTGGCTGGCTTACTCTTAGCTCTCCACCTCCCGCCTTTCCCTCCAGCTCCCTTCTCGTCTCTCCCGCTCGCCGCCCGTCACCCCCCCCACCCCACACTCAACCCACCCTCCGTCAAGACCATCCCACCGGCAACCCCAACGGATGAGAAGACACTCCACCCTTACTTCCCCGTGAAGACCATCCCACCGGCTACCCCAACGGGTGAGAAGACACTCCACCCTTACTTCCCCGTGAAGACCATCCCACCGGCAACCCCAACGGGTGAGAAGACACTCCACCCTTACTTCCCCGTGAAGACCATCCCACCGGCAACCCCAACGGGTGAGAAGACACTCCACCCTTACTTCCCCGTGAAGACCATCCCACCGGCAACCCCAACGGGTGAGAAGACACTCTACCCTCACCTCCCGTCAAGACCATCCCACCGGTAACCCTAACGGATGAGAAGACACTCCACCCTCACTTCCCCGTCAAGACCATCCCACCGGTAACCCCAACGGGTGAAAAGACACTCTACCCTCACCCCCCGTCAAGACCATCCCACCGGCAACCCCAACGGATTAGAAGACACTCCACCCTCATGCCCCCGTCAAGACCATCCTACCGGCAACCCCAACGGATGAGAAGACACTCCGCCCTCACTTTCCCTGTCAAGACCATCCCACCGGCAACCCCAACGGATGAGAAGACACTCCACCCTCACTTCCCCGTCAAGACCATCCCACCGGCAACCCCAACGAATGAGAAGACACTCCACCCTCACCCCCCCGTCAAGACCATCCCACCGGCAACCCCAACGAATGAGAAGACATTCCACCCTCATCCCCCCTTCAAGAGGGTGGAGTGTCTTCTCATCCGTTGGGGTTGCAGACAACCCCAACGGATGAGAAGACACTCCACACACACGACACACGACACACACACACACGAGAGGAGGTGGGAACACCGCGCCCCCCAACACCGCCACTGGGAACCAAGAAGAAGTCAACAAGACAAACAAGGAAACAATAAAAACGGTAATTACGAACTGTTGGTATCACGGTATACATAAACCATGCATTTTCACGCTTTTCCATTCTGCAATTTAGATGATGAGAGCTTCCTCGAAACTTTAAATGAGAATTATGATCACAAGTATCCTTTAGATGTTTTAAATAACTTATCTTATAATCCTTTTAAAGACAGCAGATATTTAAATTCAGTTGATAATTACATTAGAGGCAATAGTATAAATGAACCTGAGAGTAACTATTATTTTTGTGAAAATTTATTCGAAACATTAGGCACTTCTGGAAATCTAAAACTTTTGTCTTATAATATCAGTAGCTTACCACTTCATTTTGACAGTTTTCAAGACCAGTGCCTCAATACAATTGTCACATGCTTTGATGTGATTGGGTTCTGCGAAACCAGGTTAAATGACAACATATCATCGCTATATACACTTAATTCATACAATGCTTTCCATAGAAATAAAGGCACGAGTGGTGGCGGGGTGTCGATATACTTGCACACTAGATTTCAAGGAAAAGTACGGCATAACATTTTTGTGCAGCTGCCATATATTGAGTCTTTGTTTTTAGAAATTACTGGAAATCATA
Source organism: Cancer borealis (assembly GCA_036785275.1). Taxonomy (NCBI): domain Eukaryota; kingdom Metazoa; phylum Arthropoda; class Malacostraca; order Decapoda; family Cancridae; genus Cancer; species Cancer borealis. The sequence continues at coordinate 179,905 of JAXIVD010000199.1, read as the reverse complement.
AATTCATAGTCGGAACAATATATAGACCTCCAAATGCCAACTTTGTTGAATTCATGAATGCCTTTGAAAATATCATAGAATCAATAACAGCAGGAGAACACATCCCATGTTATATGATGGGAGACTTTAACATAAATCTACTGAAATGTAATGACAATAATGTTTGCGATTTTACCAACTTATTATATGTTCATTTATTTTTTTCCCCACTATAACTAAGCCTACAAGAGTGACAAAAACATCAGCCTCTGTCATAGACCACATCTGGACTAATGATTTACATAATTATCAAACAAGTGGGATCATATATTCGGTGTTAAGTGATCATTTCCCAGTATTCACCACCTTAAAAATTCCTGATACAAATACACAACAGTCTGAAATTATTATTAACAAGAGAATATACAATAGTAATTTGATTAATGCATTTAAATCAGACTTATTAGATTATAGATGGGAGTCTAACATAAAAGGCCAAGATATTAATGAAGACTTTTCTACATATATTAGAGATTTTTTGCAATTATATAATAAACATTTTCCTATTAAAGAGTATAGAATAAAAGAGAAACACGCAATAAAACCATATATTACGTCAGCAATAAAAAATTCAATCAAACAACGTAACCGACTTCAAAAACTTTACGCTAAGTGGCCATTGACTTATGAAAAGGCATTTAAAAGATACCGGAACATGTTAACATCAGTGATACGAGCAGCGAAAGAAAATTATTACAAGTCAACCTTAAAAGAAAACAGTGGCAACGCAAAAGGAACATGGAAAATTGTGAATGACTTGTTGGGTAGAAAATGTAAAGTGAATCCTGTTTCATTTATATCGCAAGGGGAAGCAACATCAGATAATGTGTCTATATCAGAAGGTTTTAACGAATACTTTTGTAATGTTGCCAATACATTAGCTCAGAATATTGAAGACACGCTGACATCATTTGATAGCTATCTACCCCAACCTGTCTTATTTTCTTTTTATCTCCGTCCAACATCTCGTCACGAAATAAACAATGTAATCAACAACCTTAAGATGACATCTCCAGGTTTCGACGACATACACATTAAGGTTATTAAAGCATGTAAAGAGGAAATATCACCTTTCTTGGAGTACATGATAAATAAATCATTTTCAGAGGGATGCTTCCCAGACCATCTACAGATCGCTAGAGTAGTCCCAGTCTACAAATAAGGTGATAATTCTCAATTTTCAAACTATAGACCCATATCTGTTCTCCCATGCCTTAGCAAAATTTTTGAAAAGATTGTTGCCATTAGACTACTGGATTACCTAACAAGGATGTCCCTTCTAACAGATGATCAGTACGGATTTCGACCAAAGTATTCAGCAGAATTAGCAGTCCATCACCTTTGCCAAAACATATACAATACTTTAGACAAAAGGATGTGCCAACTGACAGTTTTCTGTGATTTTTCCAAAGCCTTCGACACCATTAATCATACAATACTATTAAAAAAGTTACTAATATATGGTATACGTGGACCATCTTACAAATGGTTCGAAAGCTATCTTAGCAATAGGAAACAATACACGATGTTCAACAACACAGCATCCTCCTATAAGCATATCACTTGTGGTGTACCTCAAGGGTCTATTCTGGGATCACTATTATTTCTGATTTTTATAAATGACATCACACTATCCACAGATAAGCTTAGATTCATACTTTTTGCAGACGACACTAACATTTTTCTTCAGGACCAAAACTTGAATAACCTATGTACTACAATGAACAGGGAATTGACACATGTTGCCACTTGGATGAAAAGCAATAAGTTAACATTAAACGTCAGCAAGACTCACTATATGCTGTCACACTCCAACATGACACAACCACCTCGCATAAATATCAAAATTAATAATTCATCAATTCAAGAAGTACAAGAAGCTAAATTCTTAGTAGTAATCATTGACAATAAGTTACGTTGGAAAGCTCATATACAGGATACTAAATGTAAAGTCTCAAAAATAACAGGTATAGTTTACAGAATCAGAAATCTTTGTGACGAATCATGCTTAAAACGTATATATTTAACACTAGCTTATCCATATTTACTATACTGTTCCTCGGTCTGGGGTGGGGCTTACAAAACTTATATTGAGGAGGAGGAGGAGGAGGAGGAGGAGGAGAAGGAGGAGGAGGAAGAAAACAGCTCGGCGCCTCTCAAAATCAACCATAAGGAAAAAAAAAAAAAAGTATCCGCTGACAGCTACGAAAACAGGAAAGAAATAAAAATAAAAAGGATGAAACAGCAACTCGAGAACGTCAGATACAAAAATGAAAACATATATAACAATAAAAGAAAACTAAAGGAATTAACACACACACACACACACACACACACACACACACACACACACACACACACACACACACACACACACACACAAGCTTCACTTCCTGCCTCAAGAGTTCTAAGAATATAAACCTCACACCAAATTCGACTTTAACCTCTTAAAAAGAACAAAATCCAGTCTGTAATTATTCTCTCTCTCTCTCTCTCTCTCTCTCTCTCTCTCTCTCTCTCTCTCTCTCTCTCTCTCTCTCTCTCTCTCTCTCTCTCTCTCTCCTCCTCCTCCTCCTCCTCCTCCTCCTTTCCGCTTCCTATATACTTTTTTCCTCTACTTCTCCATCATTCCCTCTCTCCTGCATTTAATAATTTACTTTCGTCTTCTCGGTCGTCTTCACTTTTTTTCTTTATTTTTTTTTGGCAGCAAACTTAAAAGAAAAAAAAAATCAGGTAAATGAATTATCATGTTTCATATTTTATTTATCACTGTGAAATGAGTACGTTTTATTTGTTTTTTTGTTTTGTTATGGTCTATTAATATTAACCTTCTCCTTCTTCTTCTCCTCCTTTTCCTTCTTCTTCGTCTTCTTCTTCTCCTCCTATTCTGGCAAGGTTTTCTGCGTCAAGGAAGTGAGTTTCATCCTTGCTGTGTGTCCTAAGACCTTCATTACTCTACGTGTGAGGAGGAAATTGTTGGGCAGGAAAAAAATATCTTTAAACTCACCACTATCTTCCGTCTTGAATACCAAACACTTCTTTCCCTCACTTTTTCCCCCTATATGTAAGAATGCATTGATGTGTGAAGGGCAGGAGAGGTGGGGAAAAAGGAGGAAAGGAAGGAGAGAGATAGAAAGAGGGAGAGGGAGGGGAAAATATAATGATGAGATGAAAGAGAGGGGAGACGAGAGAGAGGGAGGAGGACAGGCGCCAGTCGAAAGAGGGGAGTGAAGAGGAGAGAGGGAGAGGGGGCGAGAGGGAGAGGGAGAGGGAGAGAGAGGGAGAGGGTAGGGAGAGTGGGTGGAGGACTGCAGTATAAGGTACCCTATCGATCCTAGCCACACCCTCCCTTCCCTCTCCTTTCCCTCTCCCTTCCTTCTCCCTTCCCCTCCTTTCCCTTTTCTCTTGACTCCTCAGTGTGTGTGTGTGTGTGTGTGTGTGTGTGTGTGTGTGTGTGTGTGTGTGTGTCTGTGTGTGTGTGTGTGTGTGTGTGTGTGTGTGTGTGTGTGTGTGTGTGTGTGTGTGTGTGTGTCTGTGTGTGTGTGTGTGTGTGTGTGTGTAAAATAATAATCTATATTTTACATTCATCTATTTTTATAATCTATTGTCATACGATTTTTTTCTTCTTGCTTTGATATTAATTGTTATCCTTTTAGACTAACCCTGTGTGTGTGTGTGTGTGTGTGTGTGTGTGTGTGTGTGTGTGTGTGTGTGTGTGTGTGTGTGTGTGTGTGTGTGTGTGTGTTCTGGTAGGCTCTTTTCTGTCTCTTAATAGTCCACAAAGCACTAAATTATATGCACAGACATAACACTTAGACGAAATATAAAGAAAAACACATATATTCGTATTCTTCTCTCTCTCTCTCTCTCTCTCTCTCTCTCTCTCTCTCTCTCTCTCTCTCTCTCTCTCTCTCTCTCTCTCTCTCTCTCTCTCTCTCTCTCTCATACGCAATACGTCATTTTACGCCTTGCTTACGCCTCCTTGTGATGTCAAGTAATGCTTCTGTTCTTCCTTTATTCAAAATTCGTGTTTTCATGTTTCCGTGTTACTGTGTTGACTATCTCTCTTTCTCTCTTTCTCTCACTGTTGATGTGTTGCTGTTGTTTTGCATGTGTTGTGTTGCGTCACCTATGTGTTTCTAGCTTTGTGTTGTAAGAAAGTGTTGCTGTAATGATTTTTCCGTAAATGCGTAGAAGTGCAGCTGGAATTTAGTGAAAGAATGTGATGTAAAAAATGGATTGTATTTGCAGGATTATAGGAGAGGAAGTGTATGTATGTATGTATGTAAGTGTTGTTTTTTCTTATGTTTTTTTTACTGAATGTGTTTATTTGATACATAATTTAGTAACGATCTTGTTTGCTGTTTGTGTTGCCTGTAGTTAGTGTTGTTAATTGTTAGTTATTACTGTTGTTTATGGTAATATTGCAGTTGTCGTTAGTGGTAATTATAGCAGTTAGTTAGTTAGTTAGTTATTCTTGTCTTTAATATAGAAAATGTAGTTTGTCTTCTCTTATGTATATTATATGTGCAAATTTTGTCTTCAGGAAAATAGAATCAAAGGGAGAAACTAATAGAACTGACTCCCTATACCTCTTAGAATGGAGATCATGGGAATAAAAGGCGGATTTGAATATGTAAATGCGATGTGGAAAGAAGGGTGTCTCTCTCTCCCTCTCTCTCTATCTCTCATTCTCTTTCTGTCTCTATTATTTACTCTTATAAGCCAGTAGAAATATATGGTAATTGAGGCTTTGCTGTGGAATGACATGATGCAGCTCTAGACAGTTTTCATTCCACGGTGATGAAGGAGTAATGAAGTGAGAGAGGTAAAGAAAAGTGAAGTAAGAAAGAAATAAGAAATATGATTCGTTTCGTTCTTTCAAGCGTAGAAAGAGATGGAAATTTGTCATGTGTTCTGTAGTATCTCATTCTGTATTCTTTTCTCGTTTGGGTTAATGTTTTTTTTATTATTTATTTTTTTGTCAGGAACAGAAATGGAAAAAGATTAGGACAGTAAAAAAAATTGGAGGAATATGATAACAAGAGAAAAAAATGAGGAAGATATGAGAAAAAAATATTATATAAATAGAATATAAATCATCTTTCTTTTATTTTTTCATTTATATTTTCTTTTCTCCTTCAGTAAAATGTAAATTGTTTTCGGTCAGTAACGTCTTTTTCATATAACATTCAGTATTCAAATTGTATATTCCTTTGAGTTATGTGTAAGAGGAAAAAATGTAATACTTATCTTAATTTCATCTTATATTATCAATTTCCATATAATTTTCCGACACTGCGCTTCACTACAGTCTTTCGTTACCTTGATCCTCGTCATTAATTAAGGTGTCAGGTACAGACAGGTAAATTATAATCCTTAAACTACAAGGTAATTAAAGTCACTCAATTATACCGTCAAGTGATTCTCCCTCGTTAAGTCAATACCAGGACACTAAAACCAATTCATAAGGCAAAGCAAAAACAAAGATTCCGTTAGACTTACACATGACTAAGAATTAAGCTTCGTGGAGTAATCTTATGTCTAACTTTATGGTATTGCGTGAGGGAGAGAGATAAAAATAACAGGCAAAGTTTGTGTATGTATGTAACAACTGAGGTATGACGCAACACACACACGCACACACACACACACACACACACACACACACACACACACACACACACACACACACACACAGACACACACACACACACACACACACACACACACACACACACACAAACACACACACACACACACACACACACACACACACACACACACACACACACACACACACACACACACACACACACACACCTCCCCTGGCACACAACATGAACCCTGGCGTCAAGATATCCTTCTCGACGCGACAGTGAGTCTCCAAAAGTGACAAACCCTTACCTCACCCCTACCTCTCGCCCCTGGCACGCCCCTGCCACGCTCCACACTTGGCAGGGGACGTAATAGGGAAGCATTATGGTATCTCAGAAGGGCGTGAGTGTGGGCGTTGCTTCTTTGTGGACAGCCAGGCATAGGAATGAGAGGTTAGGTTGTATCTGTACTGCGTAGAAATGTTAAGTTTGGCATCATTTCCTTGGGACCAAAACGAGTCGCTAAGTTTGTTGGAGGGAGAGAATGTGGGAGTTATTGTGTCTCTTAAGGAAAGGAAGGAAGGGACTCGCTGACTCTCTCTTTCTATGGAGGGGAGAGGAGGGTTTTTATTATATGTATGGGAGTGACGTCTGTCCTACATGATGGGGAAGAGAGTAGGGTAGAGGCGCGGTGTTCATTATCGCCCAAAGAATGAGGTCAGTAATGGAGCGATGGAAGGCGAGAGAAAGACACCCAGGAGAAGGGAAGCTCATGGGAAGGAAGAAGGGAAAAAGATTGCGGGTAACTCGAAAGTTTCAGGATATGAGAGAAAACTTTTCATGGTGCTTTAAAAGAGAGAGAGAGAGAGAGAGAGAGAGAGAGAGAGAGAGAGAGAGAGAGAGAGAGAGAGAGAGAGAGAGAGAGAGAGAGAGAGAGAGAGAGTCATTGGTGTGGTTTGCAAATGAACACAATGTCACTAAACTTTGTGCCGTATGGAAGATGGTTATCCTGCGTCGCGCTAGACAGGTCATGATGAAGCTTCGCCAGGCAGGCAGGAGGCAGCGGCAGTGTGTTGGCTGACGCTGCAGCTGATGTGTGCGTACGCCGCGCAGGGCTAGCTATGTACGGCAAGAAAGAGGGAACAGCAATAACAGCAGCAGCAGGAGCAGCAGTGGCAGCAGCAGCAGCAGCAGCAGCAGCAGCAGCATACATCCCCCCCTTCCCTCCCATCCCATCCTGTGATCGTCTCCTGCGCCCCCAGCAACCCACGGCCCGCCTGGCCCCGCCCCACGCGCTGCTCCACAACTCCCCGCCAGCCCAGCCACGAGCACACCACACCCGACTCACTAGTCACCGCCACGCCACCCTCTCTACGCGGTGCCGCTACGCCGCAGCAGCCGCCTCGCCGCCACACCCCCGCGGCGTGCGTGGGTTCCCCCGCCCGACCAGACCTGCAGGTGCCGACAGTGGAGGAGAGTGCCTTGCCCGATCACCATGTCTCCAGCTACTCCAGCTCGGCCAGCCTCGCCTCGCTCCTTCGCCTTGACAAAGGAACTGTAGTCCTGCCGCAGCGACACTCCTCCACGACGCCCAGGATAGCGGAGCAAACGTTTGGCCTCGCGGTCAACACTTTAAAGAAGACTCGCTAGACTTGTAGACTGCGTTTGTTGTGTGGCTTTTCATGTCACAACACCATCTTTTGCTTACTCTCTGTGTGTCAGTGTTTCAGTGTTGAGTGTCGCTGTCAGGGTGTTGTCAGCCTCAGTGTGTTGCGGTGTGGTCATCTCGTGGCCGGGACACCTGAGTCGCGGGTCGTCAGTCCCCACACACTGACTGCCAAGTTGTCACACAAATGTTTGCTTTTAATCAGTCATAATATTGATTTGTGCATAATAAGTCACGTACCTGACTCACCCTTCATACGTCCACGCCTCAACCTCCTTCCGGAACCTGCTGAGGAGGAATCTCTGCCTCAAGCAACACTGTCCACCCTCACTGTAACGTCCAGATACGAATTCGCTCGAGCTTCTCTCCGTCTGCCATTCGCGTCGGTCGCCTTCACTGCCGCTCTGCCTCCGCCTGTGAACGGACAACACCTGTGGCATTGACGTACAAACTTTTACGCATAAATATCCTCCTCCCTTCCCCTCTTGAGTGTCGTCGATATAGGTGTTGCCCTCTATTGCTCTAGTGTTTCGGTCTCGTCGCTATGGTGACTATTAACAGGTTGCGTCCACAAGCCGCGAGGTACTGACAGAGCGGTAAGGCCTCCTCCCTTCACCTGCATCTACCAAGCACACAACACCAGTCTCCCTTCAAGGCTGAGCAAGTGTTGGGTAGAGGGCGGGACGCGTGATGGTCGGTGCCCCTACTCGATGGGTCGTGTGGGTGCCTTGGTGGGGAGCATGAGTGGAGATCGAGTAACACCGCGGGAGGACCCTAGCCCCCACACCGTAGTAGTGGTGGACGGCGGGAAGGACGGTGCCAGGACCTCTGTGTGGGAGCCAAAGGATATATGGACGGAGAGGAAGACGCTGAAGGAGAAACGAGATATCCTGAAATGGAATCTGAAACTTTCCCTCGATACTGAGTCCAATAAAGACAATGGAGAAGGACTGAACACGCTAAGCACGAATGGCCTAACCAGCGCTAACGGAGCACCGGGAATCAAAGGAGGTCTCGGCCTAGGCAAGGAGGTAAATACAGACTTTCTTTCCTCTCCTGCAATTATTTCCTCGTCCCTGTTATTAATGGCGTATACATATTGTTGTCGTGTTTCTGTTGTTGGTGTTTCAGCTTGACGTGATGTGTGTCGTTTGTTTGTTTTGTGTTAATCTGTTGTTTATGTTCCGTTGCTGCTTTGCTGGAGTCGCTGGTGTTTGCGTTGTGGAGTCACCTGTTGAAGGAAGGTTTTTCTTGCGGCTCTGAGGTGACCTTCCTAATCTTACTTGAAAAACCTTATCGAAGCTACATAAGATAACTCAAGCGTCATTATTTATTCACCTTTCTCACCTTCTTCTATCACCTGCGTTGTATGCAGTCTTGAGTGCCGGAGTTTTTATGGTCCTGGGAAGCTTAAGAGCCACACTGCACCGCCCATCCGCCCTCATTCACCACGTCACGCCCATTATAGAAACGTGAACTGGCTACGTCTAATTTAGTGGTCTCAGGACACATCAATTACCTGAGTTTTATATGATTATTGTGTCCTTTGTTTTAATAAGGTCCAAGTTTATCTTAATACTTAGAAATAGTCCGTAAAAGTGAAGGAGGGAAGTAAATATATTCAATTCTTTCCCCACACGGAGGAGGGAATACAAAAAGTGTCTTCAAATACAAGACTGAAATGTTGAATTCTCGCATGTTTTTATTTTTCTCTTTGACAGAGTTGGAGTTGAAAGGAAAGTTATTCATTAAGATAAGTTGACTTGCAAGATGTAATAGATTAAAGTTAAGTTGTAGTTAAGTTAATTTACTCTGAATTACTCAAGGGTTGGCATTATAAATCTAACTTGGGAATGCAGAGGTGCAAGAACACACACACACACACACACACACACACACACACACACACACACTCTTTCTCTCTCCCAGCTTCCCAAATTCAGGGCATTTCTTCCGTATTTTTTCCCAGGAATTATGCGTAAAATAAACAGAAAATGTAGTGTGTGTGTGTGTGTGTGTGTGTGTGTGTGTGTGTGTGTGTGTGTGTGTTACCAAGCCTGCCTTTGTTACGACCCGCGTTTCCATGACAGTAAACATTCAGTGATCACATAGGAGGTTGATGCTGGGTAGGGATGATCTCACCTCCACTTGTCTGCCTCCTGACGTATAAACATGTTGGGGTTTGGATGATAGGAATGTTTTCACTCCATCATTGTTTTGACACTTTAATTAACTCCATTTGTAAGGCAAGGAAAGGAAAGTAAAGTAGTAATAAAGTTTGTTAATGTATATCCACTGACTGACCTGATTCTTCCTTCCCTTCCTTCCTTCCTTCATCCTTCATCTCTTCTGGAGGTAGTAAAGTTTGTCAGTTAATGTTTCTCCTCTAACCTAACCTCCCCATCCTTCCCTTCCTTCCTTCCTATTCCTTTCATCCTTCCTCTCCTTCCCTTCCTTCCTTCCTATTCCTTTCATCCTAGACCCTTTACCTTGGAGTTTTCTCGCCGACCTACTTAGAGTAACCATTTAAGGACCGTTGGACGTAACAATATTCATGAACAAGTATACATATACATAACACTTAACAATTGCACCGTTTACCGGATACAGGATTAGGTTAACGTATCATAATCCGCTATAATCCGGTCTGAAGGTAGTGATACAATCTAAGCTATACTCAGTAGTGCCTCAGTGCTCGTCTCAGACATACACATACACACGCACGCACGCACACACACACACACACACACACACACACACACACACACACACTGTCTCAAGGCTCGTGTTGGTCCCCTGTACTGAATCGTTCCCTCTTATCCCCTAACGAGTAAACTTTGTATTCAGACGGTCAGGGTGCAGCGTGACCCCAGCCTAGCAGATCAGGGCGGGATTAACTGATGGAAAGGCAACGCAAAATACTCGCCATTACACATACATTTTAAGGCTAGTACACACACACACACACTCGCTCTCACACACATAGACTCGGCCACACACACACACATACACACACGACTCCTCCCCACACATATACACACTCATACACATACACATTTATCATTTTCTCATCGTGTCTTGCTCCGAGTGTAACAATTTTATATGAAACCTTTTAAAGTTTTAGCTCCGACCCAGAACTTTATTCATCTCCCTTCTCTCATTTTTTCGCTCTGAGTTGGAAAAAGAAAATCAACATACAAGTGTTTTTCTTTTAAGTTACAAAGAGACACTTGATGATGCGTTGAAAACATATAATGAGTGTTCAGCTTGAATGCTTTAAATGTTTTGTTGAGTTATGAACAACGAGGAGGAAACATTTTTTAGCTCTATAGGTAAAGGTTATGTTACCAAGTAGATACACGTAACAGGTGTCTCGCGTTCACCTGGAGGTACAGATGCTCACCTCTATACAACACCTGCCGAGTAAATAATTAAATGATATACAAGAGAGAGAGAGAGAGAGAGAGAGAGAGAGAGAGAGAGAGGGAGAGGGAAAGAGATAGTTATGTGTAGGCGCAGCAACACATGCATAACAAGTGAATATATTACAGCGCAATACAGTCAAGTTTGTGTTGCAACGAGCTGCTTCCGGCCAAGAACTTTCAAAACTCCGACCCAACTCTGATTGCAACCACACATTAAATTCACTTTCTTTAATTCCATGCACTCCCTCACCCTCACTGGACTCAACAATTTGCATGCACCTGACGCTCATTTGTTGAACCTTATAACAACTCTGTAACAAAACTGTAATAATAATAATGTTTTCCGTCCTTATGATTAATATATTCTTGGTCTTCAAATTCCTTGTGACTAGTGATTGAACACCTGGATTATTCGAATTTTTTTAACCCGTCATGGCAAGATAATAACTGAACATACGTATTCATATAAAAAAAATAAATTCCTCGTTCATTCCTGTTCTTTAAAAAAATACATATAAAAAATAAATAGAACGATTACACGTCCGTTACATGTCATGGTTAAACTGAGAATAAATTTAAAGTGTGTTAGTTAGTTAGACTGAGACCAAATTGAAAGTATTAGTCAGTTAGTTAGTGGAAGGAGGAAAGCAGGAAAGCAGAGTAGTAGTAGTAGTAGCAGTACGCAGCTTGTATCAAAGTTTACCAGCACAGGGAATAACGAATTAGATATGTACATTCATCCGTTTTCTCATTAGCAAGGCGAGGAAAATGTGCATCAAGTCTTGCATGCCACGAGGCTGCTGGTGTTGATGTTGATGTTGGTGTTGGTGTTGCATTAGTGTTGGTGTTGTATTAGTGTTGGTGTTGTATTAGTGTTGGTGTTGTATTAGTGTTGGTGTTGTATTAGTGTTGGTGTTGTATTAGTGCTGGTGGTGTTAGAGTTTACTGAAGGTTTCTAGGTATAAATGAAAGGTTGTGATGTGCTACGATGAGAGACTATTAGTTTAGTATTAGTATTAAGATTGTTGATGTCTGTTCTTCCCTTTGTACTCCTTTTATATAGTAGGGTAGGGGAAGGGGAGCTGATAAGACTGATAACGTTGAGTGACAGACATGATTAGATAAGAAGAGAAGATAAGATAATAAAATAGAATATAAGAGAATAGAAGAGAAGATAACCTTGAAGGAAAGGAAAGGAAAGGAAAGAGAAAAGATGAGAATAAAAGAGAATAACAGAGAATATATGATAAGAGGGAAGGAAAGGAAAGAGAAAAATAGAGAAAAGATGAGAAGAGAAAGTATAAAAAAAAAACAAGAAAGCAAAGTGAGAGAAAAAGAGAGAAAAAAGTTGTTAATGGGGTCCTTGAGATAAGAAGTATTTTTCCCCTAACACTGTCAGGGCCTTTCAATGCCTCTAAGAAGATAGCAGCAAAAGTTTTTACCAAGGAAGGAAGGAAGGAAAGTCAGTGAGTTAGAAAAGCTCACAGCAGCGAAGGATTTAAGTAAGGATAAGTACTTAGATGTAGTTCCCTCTTACTTGATTTAACTTAGACTGTAGTGTATATACCGTAGAGAGAGAGAGAGAGAGAGAGAGAGAGAGAGAGAGAGAGAGAGAGAGAGAGAGAGAGAGAGAGAATAATAGTTGTATTATAAAACCACGATTTTATACTTCTAACATTTTCTTTTTTCTTGTTTCGTTAAGTTAAGTATGTTTTATATATATATATATATATATATATATATATATATATATATATATATATATATATATATATATATATATATATATATATATATATATATATATATATATATATTTTTTTTTTTTTTTTTTTTTTTTTTTTTATTGCTATCATCATTCTTTCTCATCCCCACTTCCTCCTCCTCCTCCTTCTCCTCCTCCAGACCTCGTATTCCAACCGCTGGAAAACTCCTTATTCCTTGTCGTTTACGTAGCTTCCACTACCAACTTATTACATTCCTAACCCAGACCATTCTTCCTCCCTTCCCTGGCTTCCCTATCCCTCTTCCTCCTCTTCCTTCTAATCCTGCTTCCTCCTCTTCCTCCTCCTCTTCCTCCTCTTCCTCCTCTTCCTCCTTTTATTGTCCTTCCTTTTATCAGCTGCGGTGTGCTTCCTCCTCCTCCTCCTCCTCCTCCTCCTCCACTGTACTATTCTTTCTCTAATTCAAAGTTAGTGTAGAGTAGTTATATCAAACAGCCTTCGCAGGGACCCTAGGGTATGTTGCTGTTTGTGTTCCTTTGTATTTCCTTCTATTCCCTTGTATTGTCGTCTCTCCTGTTGTCTATTTGTCGTTCCATTCTTTTTATAATATGTTTTCACCAATATGTTTACACCAATTCATCCTTCCTTCCCAATTCATATTTATTTATTCGTTTTTGTTATTTTTACATGAGCTTTATTTTTCTATTTCCTGGCGAATTTTTTTTTTTTTATTATTTTTTTGGTAAATTTTTTTGTTTATATATTTTTTCATTTATTTTTCTATCCCTTTATTTTTTTTTTAATATCTATATATATACGGCAGTCTAGCACGCACTCTGTTGACTATTCCTGCATGTCGGTCTGGCTGCTCCTCTCCCTTCTCTCTCTCTCTCTCTCTCTCTCTCTCTCTCTCTCTCTCTCTCTCTCTCTCTCTCTCTCTCTCTCTCTCTCTCTCTCTCTCTCTCTCTCTCTCTCTCTCTCTCTCTCTCTCTCTCTCTCTCTCTCTCTCTTTCCTTCCCTTTCTCCCTCCCCTCCCTTCTCTCTCTCCCCTCCCATATCTCTCCTGTCTCTCACCGCCCATATCTTCCCTTCCTACCTTATCTCCCTTCCTCCCCTCCCTACATTCCTTCCCTTATCTTTTCTCCTACTCACAAATGCATCCTCCTCCTCCTCCTCCTCCTCCTCCTCTACAATCCTAAATAACTTTTTTGCATCCGTATTTACAGAAGAGGATTGTTCATCGTTTCAACCACTCGAGACTAGAAGAACCGAAAACTTCTTAAACGAATTACTCATCGTAGAAAATGACGTTGAACAAAAAATCGATAAGATGAAAACTAATAAAACCCCTGGACCAGATAAAATTTCCCCGAGAATCTTGAAAGAGGTCAAGCATCAGATCAGTAAACCGCTTGCAATCATATTCAATAAATCCTTAAGGATTGGTAAAGTTCCATCAGATTGGAAACGTGCTAATGTAACCCCAATCTTCAAAAAGGGAGACAAGTCACAACCCGGAAATTATAGGCCAATCAGTCTGACGTCAGTAGTATGTAAATTAATGGAGACAATCATTCGTGACAATATGGTGAAATTCCTTGAAGACAACGATATAATTAAACCCTCACAACATGGTTTCCGTAATAAACGTTCATGTCTAACTAACTTATTAGACTTCTTTCACAATGTTTTTGACACGTACGATGAAAGCAGAGCAGTAGATATCATATATCTGGATTTTCAAAAGGCCTTTGATAAAGTTCCCCATCAACGATTGCTTAACAAACTAAAGACTCACGGTATCTCTGGTAGCATCTACAATTGGCTTCAGGACTGGCTCTCTGAACGTAAACAGAGAGTAGTCTTAAACGGTGTCTCCTCTCAATGGTTAAACGTAAAAAGTGGCGTACCACAGGGTTCAGTACTTGGCCCTATTTTGTTTCTGATATATGTTAATGACATAGATGATGGGATCTCATGCAAAATATCAAAATTCGCTGACGATACGAAAATTGCCAGTAAAGTAACTTCGACAAGTGACAGAGAAGTCTTACAATCAGACCTTGATCGACTAACGTCTTGGGCCAATAAATGGCAAATGAAATTTAACGTTGATAAATGTAAGGTACTACATATCGGAAGAAATAATGATCACGTTCAGTACCAAATGAATGGAAAACTACTTTCTGCAGTGAACAAGGAAAAAGATCTAGGAATCACAATATCAAACGATTTAAAACCCAGTCAGCATTGCTCAGAGGTAGTTAAAACCGCTAACAGATTGGTCGGCTTTATCGGGCGTACTTTCGAAAATAAATCAGAAAAAGTCATATTAAAACTGCATAATTCACTAGTAAGACCTCATCTTGAATATTGCGTACAGTTCTGGTCCCGATATTACAGAAAGGACATTGACAAACTGGAAAGAGTCCAGCGTAGAATAACGAAAATGATTCCAAGGCTAAAAAATAAACCTTATGAAGAAAGACTTAAAGAATTAAAGTTATTCAGCCTCGAAAAACGAAGGATGAGAGGAGATTTAATTGAAATGTTCAAGATAATTAAAGGATTTGATAATATCAATGCAGAAGATTACATTACTTTTGATCGATCAAATATAACAAGAAGACGTCATACCTTTAAGATAACTGGTAAAAGATTCACATCAAACGAAGCCAAACATTTCTTTTTCAATCGGATCGTTAACGTTTGGAACTCCCTGCCCGCCAATGTCGTCGACAGTAAAACAATTAATACATTCAAAAATAGACTGGACAAATATTTAGAAGCCAATCCGCAACTAAAACATTATTCGTCAACATAGTAAACTTTGAGCAAGTTCCTTCTAATGTACAGTAATTACAAAATCTCGATTCGGAAGGACGTCGCTAGAGGCCTGACATCGCTTGCCAGGAAGTAGTGTTAGTGACAGTAGTAATAGGCTAGTCTAATCTAATTCCACGCATTTATTTATTTATTTTTACTTATATTGCATGGTTGGCCTTCCTCTCCTGCCAGTCGTGGCTGGTGGGAGAATCCCTCACCCTTACTATCCTGTATCCTTCACCCCAGATTAGATAGTGTAGTCTAGTTTATCACAAACAGCCTCGTAAGGGCCAGTAGGCCTGTTGCTGTTTGTTCTTCCTATGTGTTCCTATGTGTTCCTCCTCCTCCTCCTCCTCCTCCTTTTTGTCCTCTTCCTAGTACACAAACCCACACACGTCGTCCTCCCGTGTGTACTTCCCTACTCCTCAACACTCCTGCCTGTCGCCTGCTTCACTACAAGTCACTACCCTTGTCCCCTGTGTTATTTCACGACTAATCAACCGCTGCCGTCACGTCTATCCTACACTCGTTATCCCCCATCACTCCGCACCAGACTCCCACTAGTCTGTATTACACTTGTTATCCCTCATCACTCAACAGTTGTTCCTCAGATACGCCGTGTTTGTGTGTGTGTGTGTGTGTGTGTGTGTATGTGTGTGTGTGTGTGTGTGTGTGTGTGTGTGTGTGTGTGTGTGTGTGTGTGTGTGTGTGCGCGTGCACGCCCGTGATACCAATACAAGCAGTCAATCAATCAAGTATAGCTTAACTTCTGTCAATCTCTCTGTCTACTTCTCCCTGTCTATCTGTCCTTGTGTGTCTATTAACAATCTTCATAACACCAGTGTAGACAGGATCAAACCTCTCTCAGTCTGCTTCTCTCTATCTATCTGTTAATCTATCTATCTGTCTCCTTCTCCCTGTCAATCTCCCTCCCTTTGTGTGTATTAACAGTCCTCATAATACCAGCGTGAACAAGGTCGGATCTACTTGTTGTGGCGGTGTGCTGTAAACTTGTTATCACGTTACTCCGGTTGGCCAAAGCGCCTTTCCGGATCAAAGATTAAACGGAATGTAACCGGACTGGAAAAGGGGAGAGGAGGAGAAGAGTAGAGAGGAGAAGGAGGAGAGGGAGAGAGGAAGAGAGGGGAGGAGTGGGCCTCTCGTCTCTAGGGGAAGGGAGAGAGAGAGGGGATTAAGCCATGTTTTTACAGGTAACCAATGCATTTTTCACACTTTCATTACTCTTAAATGTGTATTCGCGTTAAGCTGTGTGTTGAATGTACAGTTTTAGTCTCCATTAATTCCCTAATACCTCTCTACTAGTCTATACTCTATATACTCTAGGCCTATCCTCGAAACATACGATAAATAATGGGCAAGAGGCAGTCTATCCTAACCAACAGTTTGTAATGTAGAAAAAAGAAAAAAACTATACCTATACTAGCACTTATCCTAGCTCTATCCTAGCACTATACCAGCCCTATCCCAGCGCAATTTAAGCTCTAGCCTATCTCTATCCCAGCCCCCATCCCAGTATCTATCCTTACTCCTATTCTAGTTCTATCCAATCCCTTATCCCAGCACTATCCAAGCCTATCCCAACCCTCTCTCTCCTTGCAGCTGCCGCCAAGAGTATAGTAGGTTTGAGTCTCCTCGTCTAGCCTTCAGTCCCTCCGTCAGTTTATACAGTCTGCAGAATATTGAAATCTGCTTCCATGTCCGTCAGGCGTGTGTGTGCGTGTGCGAGAGAGAGAGAGAGAGAGAGAGAGAGAGAGAGAGAGAGAGAGAGAGAGAGAGAGAGAGAGAGAGAGAGAGAGAGAGAGAGAGATAGTGCAAATCAACTCATTGAACACATCACAATTACTATTAGCTGCTGCAGTGCGTGGGATGTTCAGGAAAATCAGTCTTTCCAATACTGTTTCCCTGATTGAATTTAATCTTGCTCCTCCACCACCACCACCATCACCACCACCACCACCGTGTTTGACAGCTGACTGAATGCTTGAGTAGACTGATCAATCTTGTGTAAACTGACACACACACACACACACACACACACACACACACACACACACACACACACACACACACACACACATTTATCCTAACCTAGCCTTACCCTTACTAGGCACACGCAACACATCCCAACAAAGACCATTAGTAAGATATCTAAAGAAGGAAGCTTGCTGGGTCTCGAGGAAGACATATTCTGACACATTAATTTAAACCACACACTAACACAGCCTGAATACTGGCAGTAGAGCCTCTAATTAACGTTGTGTAGAAAGGCTTATGCCACCAGGATGTCAGACTCTCTCCTACCCTTGGGACACTAAACACATACATTGCCATCTGTGTTTGTTTTTCTTATTAGTGGCTGAGAGATTAATGGGAGCAGTTACCATAATTTGTATGTTGCTTGTCTAGATGTTTATGGGGTTAGGTTAGGTTAGGTTACAGTATAAGATGTAGTGGTTAGTAAAGTTTAGCTATCTCTAAGCAATGTGTGTGTGTGTGTGTGTGTGTGTGTGTGTGTGTGTGTGTGTGTGTGTGTGTGTGTGTGTGTGTGAGAGTGTGTGTGTGTGTGTGTGTGTGTGTGAGTGTGTGTGTGTGTGTGTGTGTGTGTGTGTGTGTGTGTGTGTGTGTGTGTGTGTGTGTGTGTGTGTGTTACATGCACGCACATCTTACCTACCAACCAATCCTAGTCTCAGTCTTTCCTTCAACTGTTTGCATGAGATTAAGGAGAGAGAAGCAATCTTGTTTCCATAATCCTTCTTACAACAGGACTTAAATCACGTCTTTCATGCAAGTATTTCTTTTATCTTGACCTTCTCTCCCTCTTAGTATCACTCACTCACACATTCCCTTCATCCCTTCCTTCCTGCTTCTTCCCTTCTTTCTTACTTCCCTCCTTCCCTCCTTCCCTTCCTCCCTTCCTTCCTGCTTCCTCCATCCATCCACTGCATTTATTTACATCGATGGATTTAGGTGATTTTTTACAAAGAAATCTTGCTTGCTTGAGGCGACTTGACATAGTGTTGTAATATTAATTAAACAACCGCGTACGTAACTCATACATACACACACACACACACACACACACACACACACACACACACACACACACACACACACACACACACACACACACACACACATACTTTGAAATATTTGTACCAAGGGCATTAAAATGAAAAATTACAGCTACACATTATATACGTAATTGATACTCTGTCATATACACCCATTACCCCCGACACCAACCCCGCCCCGACTTCCGCCTCAGAGGAACAGAAGGCGGTGGTGGTGATGGTGGCGGTGGTGTCGTGGGTTCGGTTCTACAATAGCAAGTCACTGATCAATAGCAACTTAAAGACGGTTTGACACAGCTCGGCCAGGCGTGAAAAGTATCAGCTTATCATCGGCCAAGGTGTCGGGGAGGCTTGGCGAAAACTGGGT
>JAXIVD010000199.1:151169-156169 GCA_036785275.1 Cancer borealis | reverse complement strand
GAGAGAGAGAGAAGAGAGAGAGAGAGAGAGAGAGAGAGAGAGAGAGAGAGAGAGAGAGAGAGAGAGAGAGCAAAGAAACTGAGGTGACTTATATTTTCGCCCACTATTTGACGTCTTTGCAAGTTAGTTATATGTCCTTGGGCTGAGAGAGGGAGAGACAGAGAAAGGGAGAGAGGGAGCAGAGTAAGGAAGGAAGGAAGGGAGGAGACGGAAAGAGAAGGTAAGAGAGAGAAAGAGAAGGGAAGGGATATAATAATACCCAACAAGAGGATGGAAGGCAGGAGAGTGGTATTAGTGGTCTGAATCTAAGTGAAGTACAAGGCAACAAATCGTTTCACACACTGGTAAACCTCGAGGAATGGAACTCCTCTTCCTTAACTAACCTAACGCCACTAAAACATTCTTGCTGTCACTCATACCTTCCTTCCTTCTTTCTCCTTGCACACCACCACCACCACCACCACCACCACCACCACCACCACCACCACCACCATCACCACCACCCTTAAGGCGCCGACCAGACCAGAAGAAACAAGAATACTGAGAAATATAATGTTATTTTTTCGCCTCTCTTCGCTTCGTCATTCTTAAAGATTTATGAAAAAGTCACCCGGAAAAATCAAGTTATTTATTGTTATTATTATTCACACTGAATTGTTATAATAAAGGCCTTGAAATATGTATCCGTTCATTTCAGAAACATATAACAACAACTATGGAATCCAGTACCAATTAAGTGTTTGAGCTCCCGAGATATTTTCCTCTTGAAGCGCTTAGATTGAAGGACGGAGGGAAAGGTGACCGATAGAGACATTCAAGAGTCAATCTGTGTGGTACTGGAGACAATTTTTGATATCAGACCAAAAGATAAATCAAAAGGCATGAAGGAGAATAGCAAATCTAGTGCAACAGGTCCGTGTACGTGGCAAGGATGCAAAGTAGAGGCAGTAAGAGTGACTAAACTATAGACAATACCAGTTTAGGTTATAAATTCTCATAGATTAAGGTGGTGATGGTGATTCTGTACCTGCATATAACAAACAAAAACAATAGGAAGTGAGACTAGCATCAAGAAAAACAACAGTGATAAGAGATAGCAGGGAGGGAAAAAAATAATAGAAGACAGGAAGAGAATGACCTGCAGGAAAAGAAAAAAAAGTTATCTCGTGGGAAAGAAAGAGAAGACAAGACGAGGAAGAAATAAAACACGCAATGTCAGACAGGATATTGTTGGGAAGAAGTCATGGCGTTGTTAATTGTAATAATACCTTCAGCAATATATATAAAAAAGGAAACAATATACTTGTCTCCCTTTTATTGTCTGGTTCAGATACTCAAGATGCTGGAAGGGAAGGAGAGAAGGAAGGAGAGAAGGAAAGAGGTGAAGGCCAGAATCAGACTCACATAATCTTATTCATGTCTATAGGGATAAAAATGAGACTTGCTTCGTCAGTGGAAAACTAAGAGGGACTGACTTACCCTCCTCTCAATCCAACGGGGAATGTGCGTTATATTTTTTCTCTCTCCTTGAAACTCTGAAAAACTTGGCTGTAAATTCCGATTGCAAGTATTGGGTTCAGTTTGTGTTTGTGTCAGCTGTCGAGTGATGTTGTCGAGGCTTGCAAAGTATGTGGAATCGATTGTTGGGTTGAATTCAGTGATTTTTAAATACCCTTAACCTGATGCCTGATTCTGTAAGTTAAGTCACGTGGGAGCTAGCTTGTGAGATTGGATTCCTTAATTTACTTATACATTATAGGACTGGAATAATTTTAAAAGGAGACTGAAGAGTAATATTTTCCACTTTCTCCTTACTTTGCGAAAAATCTGATGCTGAAAAACAGTGAAATATCATATAACGTTAAATGTGAAATTGATTTAAACGAGAAAATGCGGTATTCCGGTATAGTAGGTACCGTAGTATCGAATTGTCGGATTAACGAGGGGACCTGTATCGCATTGATGGAAATTAATTAATATAAATAGATAACAATCACATGTAATGCTTCATGTTCGTGTTTATATTAATTATTTGACCAATAAAAAAGCGAAATCAATAAAGCGATGATGGTAGCTACTGCACGCGCACACACACACACACACACACACACACACACACACACACACACACACACACACACACACACACACACACGCACGCACACACACACACACACACACACACACACACACACACACACACACACACACACACACACACACTCCGCTAGCGTAGTGGTTAGCGCACTCGGCTCTCAACCGAGGGGCCAGGGTTCGATCCCCTGGGCGGACGGAGAATATTTGGGCGAGTCTCCTTTCACGTGTAGCCTCTGTTCACCTAGCAGTGAGTAGGTACGGGATGTAAGTCGAGAGGTTGTGACCTCGTTGTCCCGGTGAGTTGTGTGTGAGTGGTCTCGGTCCAACCCAAAGATTGGTCACTATGAGCTCTGAGCTCTTTCCACAGGGGGACGGCCGGCTGTCTCGAGAGAGACCAGCAGCAGACTGTGACAGTGAATAACACAGACAAAAAATAAATACATACAGAAAATGCAGGAAAAACAAATCTGAACTTCACTCTCACAAAACATGAAAATATAAATACTTATTAAAACTATTACATGATCGAAGTTCAGTTAGGTTCCCAGGCGCGGCAGCACATTCCGCTGCGTTGCGTTGGTGCTTTCAGACACTATTGTAGGAGTTATGAAGTAGCTTGGGGGAGATTCCAACTGAAGCCACGACGGAATACAGAACTTGCCAATGTTGAATGTTGAATGGACCGAGATTGAAGTGGCGATGTGGCAGTCCTGGACATTGGTATATAATTTCTAGGGTTTCTCTCATCCTCTCTCTCTCTCTCTCTCTCTCTCTCTCTCTCTCTCTCTCTCTCTCTCTCTCGCTCTCTCTCTCGCTCTCGCTCTCGCTGACACCTTCCCACCTCCATCTCTTACCCAGTGTCCAGCCTCTGCCCGCCTGTCACCGCCTCTGGCTTACATGCTAACCCTCTCTCTCTCCCGCCTGTAACAGCTTTGAGAGATGCTCCACGCTTGTCACACGTCGAGATTTATGAAAGGTGTAATAGATTGTTCTTATTGTTCTCTCGAATTATAAGGTAAAGTAATGTAGACTGTAGTATATTAATATGTATCGGTATATGTATTGTCTAGGTAATTTTGAAAACCTGAACCGATTCCGACTTTAGGATGTATTAGTTATGATTTTTCTGATATATTGAAGTGTGAGGAAGGAGCGAGTGAGTGAGTGAGTTAGTTTCATTATGCTTTTGAAATATCATCAAATATTAATGGAAAATGAAATTAAATTAAATGAAATGTTGCGGAAATATTATATCAGTTTAAGTGAAAAGGTTATATGTATTACACTCCATGAGATTGTGGCGTGAGATGAAAGTGTGAAATTATGCATTGAATAGCATCAACCACTTAGTGAATTAATAAGTCATTACATTTAGTCTACATTGATAAGTAGATTACAGAACATAACGACCCATGCTTTATTACTCTGCTTTTAACCTCTAAATATACATAATCCCTTTTTAAAATAAAGGAATCTATACTGCATCATATAATATTAATACTAATACCACCAGGACACTAAGTAAAAATAATTGGTGGGAGGAATTATACGTAATAATGCTAGATATAAAAAATAAATTGTGTTGATATTGACAATTGCTGTTCCTTTACGACCCATTAATTCCTTGTCGAAAGTAGTGTTTGGTGAGTTATTATCAATATTACGTTTATTTTTTTTAATAAGAATTTCGTGACTTAAGGAAATAAGGGAAATTATGTTAGGCAAATTAGGATTAGGTGATAATTTAGTTAGAATATCGAGAATGAGCGAACTGATTGAATTTATACTTGGTAGGTATGTAGACACACACACACACACACACACACACACATACACACACACACACACACACACACACACACACACACACACACACACACACACACACACACACACACACATACACACACACACACACACACACACACACACACTTAAGAACAAAGTCGATAGAAGGTCTTGCAGAGAAAAAAAAATTACGTAAAAATAAATTGACTACAGACAAGATAACGATAAAAAAATAATAAATTCAATTACATAGTCAATAAAGTCGTGTCTGAGTCAAGATAACAAGATAACAAGATAACAAAACAGCATCTCTAAATACATATGAAATAGTTGAAATTTATGGAGATTCGGAGTGCAAACAAAGCGATAATGCTCTTGTTTTGAAAGTAAATCTCAGGGAAGGGGAACGCGAAGAACAATTTATAGGTGTGTGTGTGTGTGTGTGTGTGTGTGTGTGTGTGTGTTATTCACTGTCACAGTCTGCTGCTGGTCTCTCTCGAGACAGCCGGCCGTCCCCCTATGGAAAGAGCTCAGAGCTCATAGTGACCAATCTTTGGGTTGGACCGAGACCACTCACACACAACACACCGGGACAACGAGGTCACAACCCCTCGACTTACATCCCGTACCTACTCACTGCTAGGTGAACAGAGGCTACACGTGAAAGGAGACTCGCCCAAATATTCTCCGTCCGCCCAGGGGATCGAACCCTGGCCCCTCGGTTGTGAGCCGAGTGCGCTAACCACTACGCTAGCGGCCGTGTGTGTGTGTGTGTGTGTGTGTGTGTGTGTGTGTGTGTGTGGAGTACATAACACATCACTTAGGTCATGTTAAGTCATTTAAGATCATATCAATTCATACCTTTTATATCCAGTAGTATTCCTTCGTCTTCCTCCTCACATTTCTGAAAATATAGAAATAAATATAAATATAATATAAAGATAATAAAGATATTTAAAGATTAGTCCCCTCCTTGGGTATCATATTGAAACTTTCCTTCACATATATTTTAACTTTCAAAGAAGCGACCAATAAAAGTCAAGGCAGCTGAGGCTAGTGATCCATCTCCTTGAGTGTGTGTGTGTGTGTGTGTGTGTGTGTGTGTGTGTGTGCGT
>JAXIVD010000199.1:141169-143669 GCA_036785275.1 Cancer borealis | reverse complement strand
TTCAAAATATTACGGCTTGAAAATGTTTGCCAATGTTTGTGTGCGTCAGGTAAATGTTTGGTTTCAATGTTTAAAGATGCAGGAATCAGATTATAGAGTAAGAGATATATATGTTTGTTATTGTTAGTGGTAGTCTACTGTGGTTGTAGTAATGGTGGTGGTAGTAAGGGTGGTGGTGGCGGTGGTTGTAGGGGTGGTGGTGGTTGTAGGGGTGGTGGTGGTTGTAGGGGTGGTGGTGGTTGTAGGGGTGATGGTGTTATATTAATGTAAGAATGACAAAATAACTGGATTCATCTATTACTATTTTAAAAAGACCAGTAACATATACATGCATACATTAACAAATAAAAATAAATGACAACCGTATTAAAAGGGGATGAAAAAACAACTTTATACTAATACAAATAAAAAATAAATAGATTAAAATAAAAAAAAACTCTAGGACAAGACCTTATACCGTTTGGGACACTCACCTTTGCTGTCAATCATCCCTCTCGTGACCTACAAATTTAGTATTGACTCGATGCTTCCACGAGTTGCAGAGGCGAAGAGGGAGAGGAAGCGTGGGAAGGGGAGAAGAGACTGAGGCGGCCAAGACGATGAGAGAAAGAGAGAGGAAGGAAGGGAGAGAGAGGAAGGAATGTAAGGAGAGGAGACGAAATGAGAAGAGACAGTCATTAATGAAAGGTCTTGTGTTTAGCTAGTGTACATAGAGTCTTGTGTTCGAATCTCATCACTTTTATACTTGAAAATTATATACGTATCTCACATTTCATATAATCGACAATAACTGTATTTCAACTAACAGTACGTGGGAATATATACATCAAGGAGGAAGAGGTGAATAACACGATTGATGAATAACAACAACAATATCTTAATCATTCATGCATTGTTAGTTAGACGTAAATAACATGCATCAAAAGGAACATATTCTAACTGCATGCACCTAACTACATATATAAGTTAGGTTAGGTTACTCTACAACCCTCCACTGCAAACATACACACATACATTATCTGTTATCAGCACAAGGCAGGCAGGAACGGAGGTGATTCTAGACTAAGGATAATATAATGCGCTGCAAGACTTCATTCCAAGCTGATGAGAACTCACTGTGCTACGAGGCGGTACAGATAATTAATAAATACCTTATAAATACTCCTCTATGCGTCTCTCAAGGTGTGGATGTAGTGGTTAGGAGTCTCTGGTTATCTGTATTTACCGTTTATATTATATCTTCTGAAGTGAGGTGAGAGTTGAGGTGGAGGAAAGAAAAGGGTAATACAATCTCTTAAAGTATCCTATCTAATGTTAATGTTTATTTGTTTTAAGTTTTGATAGATTATGTGAGTATTCTAATATATAAGATGGTTTCTCTCACTTGGTATTCTTTTGATAGATTAATATACATAAGTCTGCCATCTTCTCCGCAATAAGACATTAATTAAAGCCATTTCACATTCCTTGCAATATTGTAGATCAAATTTCTAGCAATACATGAAACTAACCAATACGTTAATAAGTACTACCTAAGGAAATAAACGCTACAAAATCATAACAAGAAAAACTTCAATACTATAAGAAAAAAAGAAGAGACTTACCTTTGTTTCACCTGAATTAAAAAAAAAAATACAAGTGATTTTTTGGGGCGGGAAAGCAATTTTTGGGACTGAAATTTGGTTAAGACGAGGAGGTATTTCTCGATTATTGGGCGACTAGATAATAATTTGGTTCTGTTTGCTTTCACCCCTCTGTTGCTGAGATTAGTGAGAGAGAGAGAGAGAGAGAGAAGAGAGAGAGAGAGAGATGAGAGAGAGAGTGAGAGAGAGAGAGAGAAGAGAGAGAGAGAGGAAGAGGAGAGGAAGATGAGAGAGGAGAAGATGGGGGATTTCTTGTATTTTTAGAGTCATGTTTTTTATAAGTGGAAAGTTCTCGACCTGAGCAACACTAGCAGCTCAAACTGCACTCCTCCTCCTCCTCCTCCTCCTCCTCCTCGTCCTCCTCCTCCTCTTCGCTCTCCTCACCTCCTCCTCCTCCTCCCTCCTCCACTTAGAAATAGTGCTTCGTCAAGAGAAAGGGAAAAAAAAATCCTCTTTTTGAAACCATTTCTTTCTTCCCTGTTTGTGTGTGTGTGTGTGTGTGTGTGTGTGTGTGTGTGTGTGTGTGTGTGTGTGTGTGTGTGTGTGTGTGTGTGTGTTGTGTGTATGTATGTATGTGTATGTGTAGTGTGTGTGTGTGTGTGTTGTGTGTGTGTGGTGTGTGTGTGTGTGTGTGTGTGAGTATGTGTCTGTGTATGGTGTGTGTGTTGTGGTGTTGTGTGTGTGTGTGTGTGTGGTTGTGTGTGGTGTGTGTGTGGTGTGTGTGTGTTATGTATGTCGTGTGTATGTGTGTGTGTGTGTGTGTGTGTGTGTGTGTGTGTGTTTGTGTGTGTGATGTGTGTGTGTGTGTGTGGTGTGGTGGGTGTTGTATCGTATGTGTCTGTTTATGTGTGTGTGTG
>JAXIVD010000199.1:137500-140969 GCA_036785275.1 Cancer borealis | reverse complement strand
GTAATATTTTCCACTTTCTCCTTACTTTGCGAAAAATCTGATGCTGAAAAACAGTGAAATATCATATAACGTTAAATGTGAAATTGATTTAAACGAGAAAATGCGGTATTCCGGTATAGTAGGTACCGTAGTATCGAATTGTCGGATTAACGAGGGGACCTGTATCGCATTGATGGAAATTAATTAATATAAATAGATAACAATCACATGTAATGCTTCATGTTCGTGTTTATATTAGTTATTTGACCAATAAAAAAGCGAAATCAATAAAGCGATGATGGTAGCTACTGCACGCGCACACACACACACACACACACACACACACACACACACACACACACACACACACACACACACACACACACACACGCACACACACAGACACACACACACGCACGCACGCACGCACACACACACACACACACACACACACACACACACACACACACACACACACACACACACACACACACACTCCGCTAGCGTAGTGGTTAGCGCACTCGGCTCTCAACCGAGGGGGCAGGGTTCGATCCCCTGAGCGGACGGAGAATATTTGGGCGAGTCTCCTTTCACGTGTAGCCTCTGTTCACCTAGCAGTGAGTAGGTACGGGATGTAAGTCGAGGGGTTGTGACCTCGTTGTCCCGGTGAGTTGTGTGTGAGTGGTCTCGGTCCAACCCAAAGATTGGTCACTATGAGCTCTGAGCTCTTTCCACAGGGGGACGGCCGGCTGTCTCGAGAGAGACCAGCAGCAGACTGTGACAGTGAATAACACAGACAAAAAATAAATACATACAGAAAATGCAGGAAAAACAAATCTGAACTTCACTCTCACAAAACATTAAAATATAAATACTTATTAAAACTATTACATGATCGAAGTTCAGTTAGGTTCCCAGGCGCGGCAGCAGGTTCCGCTGCGTTGCGTTGGTGCTTTCAGACACTATTGTAGGAGTTATGAAGTAGCTTGGGAGAGATTCCAGCTGAAGCCACGACGGAATACAGAACTTGCCAATGTTGAATGGACCGAGATTGAAGTGGCGATGTGGCAGTCCTGGACATTGGTATATCATTTCTAGGGTTTCTCTCATCCTCTCTCTCTCTCTCTCTCTCTCTCTCTCTCTCTCTCTCTCTCTCTCTCTCTCTCTCTCTCTCTCTCTCTCGCTCTCGCTCTCGCTGACACCTTCCCACCACCATCTCTTACCCAGTGTCCAGCCTCTGCCCGCCTGTCACCGTCTCTGGCTTACATGCTAACCCTCTCTCTCTCCCGCCTGTAACAGCTTTGAGAGATGCTCCACGCTTGTCACACGTCGAGATTTATGAAAGGTGTAATAGATTGTTCTTATTGTTCTCTCGAATTATAAGGTAAAGTAATGTAGACTGTAGTATATTAATATGTATCGGTATATGTAATGTCTAGGTAATTTTGAAAACCTGAACCGATTCCGACTTTAGGATGTATTAGTTATGATTTTTCTGATATATTGAAGTGTGAGGAAGGAGCGAGTGAGTGAGTGAGTTAGTTTCATTATGCTTTTGAAATATCATCAAATATTAATGGAAAATTAAATTAAATTAAATTAAATGTTGAGGAAATATTATATCAGTTTAAGTGAAAAGGTTATATGTATTACACTCCATGAGATTGTGGCGTGAGATGAAAGTGTGAAATTATGCATTGAATAGCATCAACCACTTACTGAATTAATAAGTCATTACATTTAGTCTACATTGATAAGTAGATTACAGAACATAACGACCCATGCTTTATTACTCTGCTTTTCTCTAAATATACATAATCCCTTTTTAAAATAAAGGAATCTATACTGCATCATATAATATTAATACTAATACCACCAGGACACTAAGTAAAAATAATTGGTGGGAGGAATTATACATAATAATGCTAGATATAAAAAATAAATTGTGTTGATATTGACAATTGCTGTTCCTTTACGACCCATTAATTCCTTGTCGAAAGTAGTGTTTGGTGAGTTATTATCAATATTACGTTTTTTTTTTTTAATAAGAATTTCGTGACTTAAGGAAATAAGGGAAATTATGTTAGGCAAATTAGGATTAGGTGATAATTTAGTTAGAATATCGAGAATGAGCGAACTGATTGAATTTATACTTGGTAGGTATGTAGACACACACACACACACACACATACACACACACACACACACACACACACACACACACACACACACACACACACACACACACACACACACACACACACACACACACACACACACACACACACACACACACACATACACACACACACACACACACACACACACACACACACACACACACTTAAGAACAAAGTCGATAGAAGGTCTTGCAGAGAAAAAAAAATTACGTAAAAATAAATTGACTACAGACAAGATAACGATAAAAAAATAATAAATTCAATTACATAGTCAATAAAGTCGTGTCTGAGTCAAGATAACAAGATAACAAGATAACAAAACAGCATCTCTAAATACATATGAAATAGTTGAAATTTATGGAGATTCGGAGTGCAAACAAAGCGATAATGCTCTTGTTTTGAAAGTAAATCTCAGGGAAGGGGAACGCGAAGAACAATTTATATGTGTGTGTGTGTGTGTGTGTGTGTGTGTGTGTGTGTGTGTGTTATTCACTGTCACAGTCTGCTGCTGGTCTCTCTCGAGACAGCCGGCCGTCCCCCTATGGAAAGAGCTCAGAGCTCATAGTGACCAATCTTTGGGTTGGACCGAGACCACTCACACACAACACACCGGGACAACGAGGTCACAACCCCTCGACTTACATCCCGTACCTACTCACTGCTAGGTGAACAGAGGCTACACGTGAAAGCAGATTCGCCCAAATATTCTTCGTCCGCCCAGGGGATCGAACCCTGGCCCCTCGGTTGTGAGCCGAGTGCGCTAACCACTACGCTAGCGGCCGTGTGTGTGTGTGTGTGTGTGTGTGTGTGTGTGTGTGTGTGTGGAGTACATAACACATCACTTAGGTTATGTTAAGTCATTTAAGATCATATCAATTCATACCTTTTATATCCAGTAGTAAAGATATTTAAAGATAATTCCCTCCTTGGGTATCATATTGAAACTTTCCTTCACATGTATTTTAACTTTCAAAGAAGCGACCAATAAAAGTCAAGGCAGCTGAGGCTAGTGATCCATCTCCTTGAGTGTGTGTGTGTGTGTGTGTGTGTGTGTGTGTGTGTGTGTGTGTGTGTGTGTGTGTGTGCGTGTGTGTGTGTGTGTGTGCGTGTGTGTGTGTGTGTGTGTGTGTGTGTGTGTGTGTGTGTGTGTGTGTGTGTGTGTGTGTGTGCGTGTGTGTGTGTGTGTGTGTGTGTGTGTGTGTGTGTGTGTGTGTGTGTGTGTGTGTGTGTGTGTGTGTGTGTGTGTGTGTGTGTGTGTGTGTGTATATGAGTGTGTGTGTGTGTGAGTGAATTATTAAATGTTGTCTTGT
>JAXIVD010000199.1:125000-127500 GCA_036785275.1 Cancer borealis | reverse complement strand
CCACTTCTTTCTCAGGGCTTGGGAAGAGATAGAAGAGGACGATGGCTGTGTTTGTTTGTTTGTTTGTGTGTTTGTTTGTGTGATGGTACGGCGGTAACATGAAACCAATGGCTGGGGCAGTGCGTAGTGGAGGAAGAGGAGGAGGAGGAGGAGAGGAGGAGGGAGGAGGAGGAGGAGGAGGAGGAGGAGGAGGAGGAGGAGGAGGAGATAAAGAAAGAAGAAGACAGACAGGGTTGAGAAAGAGGGCGAGAAAGTAACGAAAGAAGGAAACAAAACAAAACAAATAAAGACACAATGAAAGAAAATGAAAGATGACAGTAGGAAATAAGAGAAAGAGAATGACAAAATAGGATGAAAGATGAGAAGAGAGAGAGAGAGAGAGAGAGAGAGAGAGAGAGAGAGAGAGAGAGAGAGAGAGAGAGAGAGAGAGAGAGAGAGAGATGAAGAAAGAGGAGAAAGTAAGAAAGTGAGAGAGGGAGGGAAGGGAAGAAGGGGTAAGGAAGGAGAGACACAACCAAGGATGAAGGAGAGGGGAGAAGGAAGAAGAGGGAAGGAGAGAGAGAGAGAGAGCCAGAATGAGGGGAATGGGACAAAAAGGGGAATATGGAATAAAATAGAATAGTCAGGATGAAGGGACAGAGAAGAGAAGGGGAATGATAGGATGAATGGAGGATATAGAATAATAATAATAAGGGGAAGTGAGGAGGAATAATGAGGGGAAACGAAATAATAATAATAATAATAATAATAATAATAATAGTAATTTGTTTCCACCCAAAGGCATAATAGATAACATGAACAGACAAAATGAGTACAGAGAGCGACGATCAAATACAATAACAATATAATAATAATAATGTTAAAAGACACTAACGATGCAAAAGGAATAGCAGGAATGAAAAAAGTAGTTATAATAGTAATGATATTAATAATAACCATAATAATAATAATAAAAAAGGGGGGAAAATCACGAGAAATGAGGGGAGAAAAGCCAGAATAAGGGAAAGCGAGGATGAGGGGAGGATGAGAGAACCAGAATAAGGGGAAGTGAGGGTGAAGGGAGGAGGATAAGAGAGCTATAATGAGGAAAGTGGGAGAAAGAAAGAGACAAACTGAGGGGAAGTAAGGGGAAGAGAGAGCCAGACTGAGGGCAAGTGTGGGGAAGAGAGAGTAGGACTGAGGGGAAGTGAGG
This sequence comes from Cancer borealis, assembly GCA_036785275.1. Classification (NCBI taxonomy): domain Eukaryota; kingdom Metazoa; phylum Arthropoda; class Malacostraca; order Decapoda; family Cancridae; genus Cancer; species Cancer borealis. The sequence goes on along the minus strand of JAXIVD010000199.1, from coordinate 126,308 downwards.
AGAGTGAGGGGGAGGAGAAGAGCCAGAATGAGGGGAAGTGAGGGGGAGGGAAGGGGGAGGGCCAGAATGAGAGGAAGTGAGGGGGAGGGAAGGAGGAGGGCCAGAATGAGGGGAAGTGAGGGGAAGGGAAGGAGGAGGGCCAGAATGAGGGGAAGTGAGGGGGAGGGAAGGAGGGCCAGAATGAAGGGAAGTGAGAGAGAGAGGGAAGGAGGAGGGCCAGAATGAGGGGAAGTGAGGGAGAGGGAAGGAGGAGGGCCAGAATGAGGGGAAGTGAGGGTGAGGGAAGGAGGAGGGCCAGAATGAGGGGAAGTGAGGGTGAGGGAAGGAGGAGGGCCAGAATGAGGGGAAGTGAGGGAGAGGGAAGGAGGAGGGCCAGAATGAGGGGAAGTGAGGGAGAGGGAAGGAGGAGGGCCAGAATGAGGGGAAGTGAGGGAGAGGGAAGGAGGAGGGCCAGAATGAGGGGAAGTGAGGGTGAGGGAAGGAGGAGGGCCAGAATGAGGGGAAGTGAGGGTGAGGGAAGGAGGAGGGCAAGAATGAGGGGAAGGAGGAGGGCCAGAATGAGGAGAAGTGAGGGAGAGGGAAGGAGGAGGGCCAGAATGAGGGGAAGTGAGGGAGAGGGAAGGAGAAGGGCAAGAATGAGGGGAAGTGAGGGGGGGGAAGGAGGAGGGCAAGAATGAGGGGAAGTGAGGGGGAGGGAAGGAGGAGGGCCAGAATGAGGGAAAGTGAGGGAGAGGGAAGGAGGAGGGCCAGAATGAGGGGAAGTGAGGGGGAGGGAAGGAGGGCCAGAATGAGGGGAAGTGAGGGAGAGGGAAGGAGGAGGGCCAGAATGAGGGGAAGTGAGGGAGAGGGAAGGAGGGCCAGAATGAGGGGAAGTGAGGGAGAGGGAAGGAGGAGGACCAGAGTGAGGGGAAGTGAGGGGGAGGGAAGGAGGGCCAGAATGAGGGGAAGTGAGGGAGAGGGAAGGAGGAGGGCCAGAATGAGGGGAAATGAGGGGGAGGGGAGGAGGGCCAGAATGAGGGGAAGTGAGGGAGAGGGAAGGAGGAGGGCCAGAATGAGGGGAAGTGAGGGGGAGGGAAGGAGGAGGGCCAGAATGAGGGGAAGTGAGGGAGAGGGAAGGAGGGCCAGAATGAGGGGAAGTGAGGGGGAGGGAAGGAGGAGGGCCAGAATGAGGGGAAGTGAGGGGGAGGGAAGGAGGGCCAGAATGAGAGGAAGTGAGGGAGAGGAAGGAGGAGGGCCAGAATGAGGGGAAGTGAGGGAGAGGGAAGGAGGAGGGCCAGAATGAGGGGAAGTGAGGGGGAGGGAAGGAGG
>JAXIVD010000199.1:97500-110000 GCA_036785275.1 Cancer borealis | reverse complement strand
GTGAGGGGACAGTAGAGGAGTGAGAGAAGGGTGGATTGTGTGGGGGAAGAGTAAATAAGTGAAGGGAGAGTGGAGGAGTGAGGGAAGGGTGGAGGACTGAGGAAAAGGTGGAGGGGTGAGAAGAAGGCCAAAGAGTAAGTGAAAGGTGGAGGAGTAAGGGAAGTGTGGAGGAGTAAGGGGAGGATGAAGGAGTGAAGGGAAAGTGTAGGAGTGAAGGGAGGATGAAGGAGGAGTGATGGGAGAGTAAAGAAGTGAAGGTAGGATGGAGGAGTGAAGAAAGGGTGGAGGAATGAGGGGAAGAATGAGAGAATAAAGAAAGGGTATGGGAATGAAAGGAGGGTAGAGGAGTGAGTCGCTTGTTTGGAAGAGAAGGTTCAGTGAGCGAGATTAGATTCATCCATCATTCATGCAGTCATTCTCCGCCAGCTTATATTACAGACCTGGGAGGCACGCGAGAACCTCATCCAGCAGAGTCCCACACAAACCAGAGCTTCACAATGCGCTTTTACCCAACGTTGATCCCTTGCTGAACCAATAAAGAGAATCTGGGAGCTGGTCCTTCTTCTGCGTGATCCTTCCCTCCCCCACACACACTCCTCCTCCTCCTCCTCCTCCGGTTACTTTTTATTTTTATTCATCCTTACGATTCCTCCCTCTCCTACGTATCCATATCTACTTTTATTTCGCTCGTTCCTTCTGTTATTTTCTTTGACCTCTTTCCTTTATTTTGTTTGCGTCTCATGTTGCTGTTGCGTGCTGCTGTTCATCCGATTATTTTCTGCTTACTGCTGCCTACCTACTGACTCCTGCTCCTACTTCCCTGTCTTCTCTCCTGCGACTCTTTCCCTCCTCTCGCTTGAAAGTCCTTTATATTGCTATTGTTTTCTGCCTGCCCGCCACTATTTATCACGCGCCCTTTGCTTGAAACCCAATTCTAGTTTTCTCTGAGTTCTTTTTCTGGCACCTCCCTGGCTATTGTCTCCTCTTTGACTCGTAGCAAAGTTCCAGTCTCTCTTGGATTTACCTCTTCCCCTCTTCTCTTGTCTTTCCTCCCTTCCTCCTCCTTCTCTTCCCTCTCTTCCTATAACTACTTCTGGATCTACTCTTCTAAGTATTTTTTCTTTTTCCTTTTGTTATTTCCTCCTTCTCTTCTCTTCCAACTCCTTCAGCGCCTCCTTCTACTACTTCGTTTTTCTCTGTTCCTTCCCAACATCCTATTCTTCCTCTTCTCTCCCCTCCTAGTCCACTTAATACTCCATATATATTCATTTTTTTCTCCTCTCAATGGCTGGACTCTCCCTACCCCTACTCACTCACTTCCTTCCTTTATGATGTTACAGATTCTTCCATCCTCCCTCTCCTGTCTCCTCTCTCTCTCTCTCCCTCTCTCTCTCTCCCTCTCTCTATTTTCTCCTTCCTCACTCAACGGACGCGTCTCTCAACCTTCCTTGGCTTTCCTCTCTCACTCTATTTCTTGCTGTATCACCCAGCTGTATTGCCTTTGTGAGTTCTCTCTCTCTCTCTCTCTCTCTCTCTCTCTCTCTCTCTCTCTCTCTCTCTCTCTCTCTCTCTCTCTCTCTCTCTCTCTCTCTCTCTCTCTCTCTCTCTCTCTCTCTCTCTCTCTCGGGGTCACTGCAGCGTGGGCCTTGCCTGTTTACCTGACCTCCTGTCTTCCTGTTCACCTCTGACCTTTTCCTTCCTTACTGGCTGGACAGATATATATTTCACAACATTTACTGCCTTCCTCCCTCCATCCCTGCTATCCCCTCAATAATTATGAAAAAATATATGATCTATATTCCTTTCAGTATCGCTTTCTCTCTCTCTCTCATTCTCTCTCTTTCTCTCTTTCTCTCTCTCTCTCTCTCTCTCTCTCTCTCTCTCTCTTTCTCTTTCTCTTTCTCTCTCTCTCTCTCTCTCTCTCTCTCTCTCTCTCTCTCTCTCTCTCTCTCTCTCTCTCTCTCTCTCTCTCTCTCTCCTCTCTCTCTCTCTCTCATATCTCTCGTGATACATGTCCGTGTGTATATTCATCGTGTGTTTTTTCCTTCTTTTTTTAGACTGTCACAAACACCACCTCTTTCATCACCACTACTATCATGGTCTTCAAAACATCCTCCTCCTTCTTCTCTGTCATTATCCATTTTCTAGTCTCTATTTTCATCCATTTTTCATCTTCTTTTTCATTTTCATTATCGTCTTCATCTTCAATTCATCATTATTATCTCATTTTGCTTTCTCCTTCCTCCTTCCTCCCTCCTCTCTTCCATTTTCTTCTTCTCCTTTTTCTTCTCCTCTTCCTCCTCCTCTTCCTAGTACATATAACAACTGAGAAGCAATATTTCACTAAGACCAATATATGTATTTATTAAATCTAGTTTCATTATAAACCTTTTCAAAACAACAAGTGAGAAAGAGTGTCTCAAGACTTGCTATTCTCTTTAATTCTGAACTTTTTATGGCATTCTCTTAAGACGACTTGCTGACTGGGATAATGGGTAGCCTGAGACCATAAATGTCCAGTATGAGAGTTTGAATATACAATTGCAGAGTTGGGAAAATTTTTACCAAAGTTCTCTCGTTTCGCAAGCATAAAAACACAAAATATGAGAACATTAGTGCAGAGTGGAGGTGGTTTACGACCTGTATTATCTATCTTTTTTTTACATCACTAGTAAGTTGTATTGTCCGGTGTCACGTAACTGTTGACAACGTGACAGAACGATTAGTTATCAATGCAAACATATATACACATACTGTACACTGGGATAACTAGACAAACTAAACAGGTAACACATTCAAAATACCACTAGCACCACACTTACTCATGCGGAAAAAAAAGACAACTTCACCTGTATATCCTAACCTTTCCTTCATAAATCCAACAACTTTTACGTACTAATCTAAAATATACGCAAACTGTACGCAAGGGAAACTAATAGAGCTTTTTGTGTCTTTCATCAAGGCAATCCTGCACGACACTAAGCTCTATTTTTGCATCATGTTCGTGAATGAATATCTCAACAGTCATGAGTATGGAAATGAGTGGCTGGGGTATGCACTGGAGTCCCACATACCACCCCAGCACGACGCCCGGTAATAACACGGACCTTAAACCTGTTCCAAGTTCTCGTTTCCACCTGAAACTTTAGACAAGGTAAATGCTAAACGCTACTCGCTTTGCATATATGAAAACGCATCGCATTTCCAGTCGAGGGGGAGAGGGGAGTACCAAAGGGGAGGAGGGAGGGTGATTTATACACACAAAACAGAAGCATAACCGCCCCCCCTACCCTACACACACACACACACACACACACACACACACACACACACACACACACACACACACACACACACACACACACACACGCACACACACACATACACACAGACATATACACACACACACACACGCACACACACACACACACACACACACACACACACACACACACACACACACACACACACACACACACACACACACACACACACACACACACACGCACACACACACATACACACAGACATATACACACAAAAAAGCACACGAAGTAAACATACATGAAAGACAAAAATGAGCTGCGTTAAAACATTCCCTAACAAAGATTCTTCCCACGCACCTTCACCGGTTCCCACATCTTCTTTTTATAGTGAAATCAACGTTGTCTTATCCGTAGACTTATACCCAGATAGGTCTTGGGGAGCGGTTTGGCATTTCACTCACCACCCTCCCTCGGGCTAAATGCTAGTCTAATGCACCTTGATCCTATAACAATGGATAAGGCTGAAAGTGAAGAGATATCAGAGGTCAGAGAAACCTACTAATATAAAAGTTCAAACAAAGGGTAAGATATTCGCAAGATTGTTGAGATGTATTTTGTCGCATGTGAAATTTACGTAATATAAAGAAGAAAAGGAAGAGAACATAAAAAAAAGTGAAATATAAAAGGAAATAAGAACGGAAGGCGAGAGAAAGAGAGAGAGAGAGAGAGAGAGAGAGAGAGAGAGAGAGAGAGAGAGAGAGAGAGAGAGAGAGAGAGAGAGAGAGAGAGAGAGAGAGAGAGAGAGAGAGAAGGAGGTAGGTAGGAAGGAAGGAAGGAAGGAAGGAAGGGGAGGGAATAAGGGCGGACTACTACACTCCTACTACGAGTTATGGGCTTCCCGGACCTCCTACTCCTGTATCTTGATCCTCCCTAACATTCACGTCGAAGAGATGTAAAATATATTTTCTGGATTTCCCTAAGACTCCCGGATTTACATGTCCTGGGGCAGAGAAGGGAGGGAAGAAGGGAGAAAGAAAGGGAGGGAGGGACACGTTTGAGGAGGTAAGGAGGGATGGAAGTATGGAGGAGTGAGAGAAGTAGAGGGGTGTGTATGTATGTACAGAAAGAGGGAATGAGATCGAGGGGAGTAGGGGGAAACAGGCCTTATTTCCCTGTACTGATGCTGGAGGTGGAATAGTTCCCTTGAGAGAGCTGGTTAGGGCTACTGGGAAAACTGTAACACATTTGGGAGCATAGAAAGGCTCAGGTGTGCGAGGGAGGGTAAGCTGGAACACATGCATCACGAGAGGTGTACAGGAACCATTGTAGCGTAGAAAATATACTGCCCACGACGTGTTATATTATGTTGGGTCCAAAAACGTGTGTTGAACTAGATAACTACACGTACGTAAGACCTGATTTGAGTGTATTTGCTATCAGATGAATTTATTGAAGGTTTTTATGGTTGTTTATATTTATGTTTATTGTCTTGTTTTAAAGCCAGTGTAGTGAAGAGTCTAAGATTTTGTTTGATGTGTTAAAAGTAAGTATGGTGGTGGTGGTGGTGGTGGTGGTGGTGGTGGTGGTGGTATAGGGGAGGGAGGGAGGTGATGAAAGAGAGGCTGCCGCTGACGTTCGAATCAATCATGTACATGCAGCTCGTCTTTATATTTGCTGACACATACACGCACACATACACACATACACACACACACACACACACACACACACACACACACACACACACACACACACACACACACACACACATACACACACACACACACACGCACACACACACACACACACACACACACACACATACCAACACACACACACACACACACACACACACACACACACACACACACACACACACACACACACACACACACACACACACACACACATACACACACACACACACACACAGACACACACACACACACACACACACACACACACACACACACACACACACACACACACAGATGGCCTTTCCCTTCCGCTTCTAATGGGTGGCACAATAAATCAGAGCGGCACATAACAGGACGAGGGTGGTGGCGGCAGTAATGGGCGGCCGATGATAATGACACACGGTAATGAACATGGTCCTCACAGTCCAATTCCATTACCTCACTTTCTGCCGCCTGGGTGTGCTCGCTGCTCGGCCTCCTCCGCGCTACAAACTGACCCGTGATTCCCTAGCCAGCCGCGATCAGGTACGATTTTGAATAGCAATGAATTGCGAGGTTGTGGCCGCCATGTAAATACTAAAAAAAAAGCAATACGAAATCTGTGCAACGCGTCGAGTTCATTACGTTCAAACGACGCACGTGTGAAAATTACGTGTCCATTTTGCAATGACGAACAGCCGAATATTAGAGTAATACGATTAAAAACATGTGGTCGGGTCCAGTTCCCTTTAATATCATAGAATTTCGCGGCATTTGGCTAGTTCCTCCCTCCTTCCCTCTCACCCTCCCCTCCCTCCTCCTCTTCCTCCGCTATCCGGCCCCTCCTGTATGCTGAAATTCCCGACGTCATCATTCATAACACTTTTGCACCACAACCCGCGAGGCACACACACCGTAAAACTCAATTCCTCATTACTTCCGACATTTTACGATTTTTTTTTTTTCGTATGTGTGTGTAAATTTATTTAATATTGAAGTATTGCGGAAACTACAGGGTGGGAAAGGGAGGGAAAGGGAGGGAAAAGGAGGGTAAAGGATGGTAAAGGAGGGTAAAGGAGGGTAAAGGAGGGTGAGGTGATGGGAGGTATGGGAGTGAGGGGAATAGGTAAGGGAGAAGGGAGAGGGTAGAAAGGCAAGCCTCTCTACTCTTCCCTTCCCGTAATGCAGCCATTTATATTCATGGTAGATGAGTGTTGTGTTCTTGAGTGGTACCAAGAGGTAGTGAGCGGCGCAGAGAGAGGCCCTTTGGTGTGCTGTAGAATCAAGGGACGGCTCTAAAGACTACGCACATACAAACACATACATACACGCACACACCTCCTTCCACTACCTCTGCTAGTAGACGATAAAGAGAATAGAAAGAGGGGTAAAAAGTATAGAAAGGATGGGATACCGACGTTTTAAAAGCCATTCCTCAGGTGTTCTTAAGGTGACTTGTTTACCTGGTCAAGTGAACGACAACCTTTCTTCTTTACTCGCTCCAAGAGAATGACGATGATAAAAAACGAAAAATATCACTTACTGTAGCAAAGAGTCATGATGGCCATTCGTATATTACTTTCTTTTTTATACTTTTTTTTTTTAACGCGTAAGGTCAGTGACGGTCGATGGTAAAATATAGGAAAGGAGGAAGGGTATGCGTCACACAGACATGCACGAGAACATACACGCGAAATGGAAGGTGGCAAGGAGGGAAATACACCTTAACTTAAGAAAGAACAGCAACGTTTAGGGGACAACTTTTCCAACTGCACACGTTCCTAGACACCGCAGCCTTAACACAAATAAAAAACGCAGTCACTTTAGGACTCCCCAAGGACATGACAGTAGCGAGTCCCTCCTTAAACCCCCACCGCGCAGTATCCTAACAGAGGTAGTAGAGGTAATAGCGCTGCTGGCTGTGTCTGTGTCGTGGGTCCTGCTCACCCCGCTGGTCCTCACGGCGTAATGAATAGAACAAGTCGTATATCTCGCCCGAGTTTGTAATCAGTAATGCTTTACGATTCTCGCCGTGGCCGGAAAAATAGTGTTGATGGTACCCGGGAATCCAGCATGGTAACGACTCTAAAGCACGCCACGCCCACCTCACACACACTCACTCCCCAGACGGCACTGATATGGACCCTGAGTATCCAAGGCTCCCTACAAATTGATAATGGTGGGGGAGAGTACAACACAGCACCCCAAAGACAAAATTACAGCCCCCTAAAGATTAATGTCGTAGATGAACACAGCATAAAGACAAACACTATACCTGCTTTTCCTATTGATTTATGCTGGAAAAAAAAACCTAACCGACAAAACACTATGAAGCTTGTTTTGATATTAAGATAGAAATGAACTGACAAATATGACGCCTACGTATTTATATTTATAAAAAGCGAATAAAAAGAACGTAATTTGATAAGGTAATAGGTAATATTATTGCATCAAACACTACTACTAATAAGAGAACTACGAAGGGAATGCCTCTTTTACCTCACGAGTTGCTAAAACATTTTGCTCACAAAGACACGCATCAATATTTGTGCACAATTACGCATTACTGGTTCTTTGATGGCAATACTCAGAAAACTCATGAGCTGCAACACACGCAGACACACACAGACACACACACATACTTCTAAAAACCTCACTTAAAGAAGACATTTATGCACAACCACAAAGGAGAATGAGGTCGAAAAATCACTCTTCAAGCAGTAGAAACGTCACAAGAAGCCCAAGGACCCTACTAAGGCTTTATTTGTGACGGTGTGACGGTTAGGCGATTGGTCAGTCACTAAGAAGGAGAGAGATACACAAACAAAGGAGCAGTGACGGTGGAGTGGCGTGGTCAGTGGGTTCGACGCGGGTAAACTCAGTCCCGTCCTGTTGTTGTTGTGAGTCACGGCCACATAAAGATCTCTACTCCCTCCTTTCCTCACCGCCTCACGCCCACGCTAGACATGCACGACTCTTCAGGCGCACGTACTACCACCCCGACACGCTAATACAACCTCTTCCTCCTCCTCCTCCTCCTCCTCCTGCTGCTATACTCCTCCTCCTTCACCTCCTCCTCCTCCACCTCCTTCTCCTCCTCGTGCACGTGCGTTATAGCCTCATCTTGGCTTGGCACGAAAAATAAAACACGAGAAAGCAAAACAAACAAGTAGGAAAAAATGCGAAGAGCCTACATAATTAGACCTTCTGCTGGTTACTTTTCGTTTCTTCCTCAAACTGAGTTGGGTTCCGCGGCGCTCACTGTTTGGACGCCGGAGTCTTTTGGAAAAAACACATGACTTTTCCAGAGATGTCCAGAGATATGCCGCTAACACGATGGAAACCTGAAAACCTGGTGCCTTCCATTCAGATCCCTGGAAAAAAAATGGTAGTCGAAGAGGGAGCGAGGATCAGAAAACATCGTAGCGGCTCTTATTTCTACAGCAGTGATCGCTCTCTATGTAAATCTTCCCAAGAATAGAGACTGGAAGGAGGTGTTTCTAACCGTAGATTCAGCAGGGACGAGACTCCGGAGACGGCCGGGTCTTCCAAAGGAGTACACCTTCTGGAAAATCATAGCAGGAGGGAGGATACCTTGGAGAAAATCTTTAAATCATCCGTGTTTGAGAGAGACTCGTGAATCTGAGCTATAAGGAAGTTTACGACGACATGCTCCACACTCACCCGATGGGACGAGGAGGGGAGCATCGGGTTAAGGGCTGAAGGGAACACATAGCCAGCCTCCCCTACACCTCCCTTCCACCCCTTCATTGACATATGTTCCCTCACCTCACGTTCATTCTAACACCAATAACATATCAATAACAAATATGAACAATAAATACTCGTGTTTTATACCCATCAAGAAGAATGGGGATATAAAAATCAAGTGTTAACGGTACCATTCACTGCATCTTTACTACCAGCAATACACACCAGCTGCTCAGAACCATCACTCATCACTCATCACCACCAACACCAACACCACTCTTTCTCTCTGCACCACCATCACCATTCATCACCGGTGGCCACTTTTGCAACACATCGCTTCCCACACCCACCCCTCCCTGTCCGCTACTCCAGAGCGAGGGATAAACAGGTCATCTAGAGCACTTCAGAGAGACACATTAATAGCAGTCTGAGGTTTTAGTGGCCATTCATTCCTCACGCAGTATAAGGGAGAGTATTTCAAGGGACGCCGCCACTCCTCAGAAAGCACTTCCCACCGCTTGAGATGTTAGGGAAACCATCTCGAGTTACAACTTTGGTTACTTAAGACTACTACCACTCTCAAGTTACTTCAAACCTTAAGTCAGTGTACTATTCACGTTCTATTTGTGTGGTTTGCCGATCGGATCCTTTATTCCTGTTCTTCCTTGCCTTGTGAAGTGTACGCGCCGTTTTTCTTTTGTTTTGTCCACAGAAATACCATTGATTTGAAAGGAGGGAGTTTTACGATGCTCGGGGTTGGTATGAAATAACTGAGGAAAAAAATCATGATGTAATGTGGAATGAGAATGAGAGAAGAAGAGTCCAGACGAGGCCGGGTATATAGAGGCCAGGAAGGAGTAGTAAAACAGAACGGTCTCCCCTTCCCATCACCACCCTGCCTCCTTATGACTGTCTGGTCCAGGAAAGATTACTTCGCGTCGCTTGTCCTTCTATAGAAAACGATTTAACTCACACCCACACCCACCCACCCACACACACACACACACACACACACACACACACACACACATACACACACACACACACACACACACACACACACACACACACACACACACACACATACACACACACACACACACACACACACACACACACACACACACACACACACACACACACACACACACACACACACACACACACACACACACGTCCAAAATCCTATAGACATTACATATATCAACGTGGGTAGCGTCCTCCTACTTTCTTCTATACGGGGCGATCACTGCCTCTTGATTTGTGTCCTGTCCGCGCCGGCCGTCACACCCCCTCCTAGTCTGGACGCCGCGACGCACCAGACTCACTAGAAATAAATAATGTCGGGCCCTATAATGTCCTGGCGTCTCGTAATCCATCTGCAGGACACGACCATGACGCGACACTTGTATGTTAAGGCATTGGCAGAAGAGGAGGATGAGAAAAAGAAGGAGTAGGAGGAGAAGAAAGAAAAGGAGAATGAGGTGAAAAAATATAGTCATTGATGTAATATAAACGCCTGTAGATATTGCCTCTTTCTCTCTTTCTCTTTCTCTTTCTCTTTCTCTCTCATTCTACCTTTCCCTCTTCTATTATAAGCTGAATAAAAAGTAGGTGGTGGTGGGCGGTGGGTGGGGAGCAGCACCACTACGAGAGGTACTTCAGACAATGGGAGGGAATCTAATCCATTCTCTCCCTCTCTCTCTATTTCACCTTCACACCCTCCCTCTCCTTCTCCCTCTCCTTCTCTCAGTCTCTTCCAAAACCTATACGTGTACAGGTGTCGGAGGAAAAGTGTGAGTCAGGCATGATCCTTGGGGGAAAGTAATACCCATAATTACCCAGCGTGGAAGAGGCTCGTACAGTGTGAGGAACTTGTGGCGTGCGTGTGTGTGTCTCGTGGTGGTTCTGCTGCTGCTGCTGCTGCTGCTGCCTCACCTTACCTTCGAGTAAAGCGGAAAGGTTATCCATAAGAGAGTTTGTGTGTACGAGTGAGAGAGAAATAAAAGATAGGGAGTTATATAGACTTTTATCATTGACTGATTATATTTACTCATTCATTTCACTTACGGGAAATTATTAATCATCACATTTATATTTCTAATCACGTTATTCATTCCTTCTGAACTTTTTCTTTTTTAAATCCACTATATTTCACCTCTTCCTCCTTTCTCTACGTCTTTCCACAGTACCTTGACTCCCTTACACCATGATTTAAGGACATGATGATCCTAACACTGAAAGCCCTTCTAAGAACCGCCTCCCTCACTCCCCTCCCTCTACTTCTTCCTTCCATCCACGCCTTTCTTCTCCTCTCCTTTCCCTACACATCCTTCTTCCGTCTCTGTTGCTTACTCATGCCTCAGACCAGCCCAGCTAAGTTAAAACTTATCTCAGCTCATAAAAGAAAGAAAAAAATGTACATTCGCCGGATATGAGGAAATTGCTGAGCCAACACCAAACACCCAAATTCGTCAGTCTGCGACCCCGGGGGAGGAAGAAGGGGAGGAGGAGAAGGAAGAAGGGGAGGACCGCGGGAAATATAAATGTCCCCCATATTTGTGAGTGCGAAAATTTACTACCGTAAAATATTCGACCATAAAAATTGGGTTGTAAACGAGGAAATATCTGAAATATGACGATAATCATTACAGGAAACAGAAACACGTAAACGTCAGCCGTCAGAAACACCTTGAAATAAATAACATCAAGCGGGAAGTCTTGTTTTGCTCAGTTTTTGGAAGCAAAGAAACAGCCTTCCAATTATCCATCTCCACATAAGCGTGAAATAACTCCGCCACTTTTTACAGCCACTAACAGACACGCAGCTGCAACTGAACTCTTTTTATAGATTATTTTTATGTTACATCTATAAGGGTCGCATGTGTCGCTTTGCTATACATTGTGCGTGGTTGCTATATCCATTGCAGTACCTTTGATATACGTAATAATAGGTTTGACTGATACATTTTCTTTAATACTAAGTGGTGCTATTATTATAAGTAAGGCTTGGGGTGACTAGTGTATTCCCCTTGATAGAAAGCCAGGCAGTGAACGCAACAGTTGATAGGGAACACGTGGGCTGCGGTGACCTACTCGGCAGTGCGCTAGTCCTGCTTGACGTGGGTGTTACTTATTGATAAACTTAATCCTTTAATACCTAAACACGGGCGCTACACCCCCACGCCATCTGGTGAATGCATTATAGATTTCTACCGTCAACATCCCCGCTTCACCGAGGGACAGAATTTGAAATGCCTGATGGAATGGCAGTAAAAATATTGCCGTGTATTTCAGGACCAAAATAGAAGGAAAAAAAATTTAATACAACCATCGCTACACGTGTCTTTCGTAATCGACTGATGCCACACTGAAAATAAATTGCCTGCCACTATTACGGATGCACAAACATTTAAAAACCCATACAAAAATAACACTCCACATACATATTTCCAAACACGCGTCCATGTGATGTGTATTTTTAAAGTCACTGCCGCCATGTTCCATCACACCCTGCCATACTTATACTAGCTGTGTGTTGATATGGTCCCAGTGACGGATGACCACGGATATTAGGGCATCATAAGGGCGTGCGAGAGGACATTAAGAGGTCATGAACGCTGCTTTGTACACGTCAGCTTAGACCTTTTGACCTCTAGGATGGAAGGAGCGGCGAGGGATCATCTTTCTTCTTACTCTCTTTTACTGTAAGCTCTCCTGCTACTCCTCTTCCTCCCACTCCTCCTCCTCCTCCTCCTCCTTCCACTCCTCTTCCTCCTACCCTAGGAGAGGCCCGCAATGATTGGCGTGCTGGCGGAGAATGGTGGCCTGGCAGCCTCATCTCCAC
>JAXIVD010000199.1:62500-92500 GCA_036785275.1 Cancer borealis | reverse complement strand
GTTTCATCCGTAAAATTGCTTCTCCTACTGTGTTGAGTTTCGTATTTAAACTTTTAAGCTCGTATTTCGCTCCCTATAGCTAATCACCAGAAATAGGAGATGATGATGATGATGATAATGATGATGATGGTAATGATGAGGAAAATGATGAGCAGGAAGGAAGAAAAAATAGGAAATATGAAAAAAAGAGATGAATAAATGGAAGAGGATGGTAAAGGAAAAGAGGAAAAATATTTAGCTATGGAGAGGATATGAGAGGAAGCCTTGACAACTAAAAATAAAAAAAAAGTAATGAAAAAAGATACCAACTCGAAAAACCAATATATACTCAAAGAAAACAAATAAAAATAAAAGACACAAAAATACCACTACCACACACACAAAAAAAAAATGTGCCATCCGTTCTGAAAACCCATTAATACCAGAACGAGAGACGAACAAAAAATCGTACAAATAATAAATAGAAGAAGAACAAGAAAACGCAAAAGATGTGAGGGAGTCATTACCCGAGGAACTGAGGGCGGAAAATGAGAATTCCTGAGAGGGGAGAGAGACGCTGGGAGGGGAGTGCCATCTGACCCTATCTCTGGGGGGAGGAAGGAGGCGAGGAGGAGATGCAGCAAGGGAAGACGAGGAAGTAGTGAATGGCAAGGGATGGAACATAACAGGCTATGAGTAAACTAATGCAGAGGGCAAGCTGGTGATGAGACGAGGATGACTTAGTATGAAGCCAGGCAGTGTATAGAGTGACTGTGCATGACGGTGTAATGAACGCACGGTAAAGCCAGACACTATACTGAAGACTGATAGAACACAGCAGTACATCAGGGAAATGAGAGCTGCAGAGTGGATGTATTAAGTTAAATGACACAATTACCGTGTTATGTGACTTGATAGCTTTTCAACCGCTTTCAACACACAATCAGAGAGTTGCATTATATTCTTAGGTGATCCAGATATCTTTGTTGTCGCTAATACCTAACACGGGAAGGTGGTGGCGTTGTGTGCGTCGACTGCTATATAGTTGAAGACATTATCGCTCTCCCACGCTCAGCGGAAACAGTAGGAATGTTACAATGTCAATCTAGGTTAATGATCAATCGCTCCAACATTGATCTTACTGTGTCCTAGAACCTAAAGTTGTAGTATTGGGTGTGGATTTACCTTAAACTTCTGAATGGAGGCTATGGGTTGGTACAAAGGCTGTCAAGCTGGTTTACTTTCTGTGACAAAATCAATCTGCTCTCTCTTCTACATATTTCTTTTTCTCTCTTTCACTCATACTTATAACCACAACACTGAGCTGTCTTGTCCTGCATATAACGTACTATAATTAATTGTGAATATCTGTTGTTGGAATATAATAAAGATTTGTTTTACCCGTTGAATATGTGGTCTGGAGTTGAAGCCTTCTAAGGTAACTCCTTCGTTGGCTGAATTAATTTCCTATATCTACAAATCACACGGGGTCATGCACAACCCTGCCTGTGTTCCTAGTGCCATGCATGTGTGACCAATAACCTCACATCATGTCCATTGTGATGAAGAACTATGGAACACCTGATGACTTCTTTATCAGGAGTCCATTGCATTGGTAGGCTGGTCGAGGACTTGCTTCCTGTTTTGTATCATGTCGCTAGTTATTCTGACATATATCTTTTCTTTATTTAATGTCTATCCTTAAGGAATGGCACAAGTTTAGTACTTCATCACCAAGCAGTACAAGTTAAGATGGTTTGCAGTGCTTCTAGGAATACGTGTTAGTAATATCTGTAGTAGTAGTTCCTGTCGTGCTAGATGCTGTTCTTCGGGTGTTTGCAATGATAAAACCTCCAGCAAAGGTATTAGTTTGTCCCTCGACTGTGCCTTCGTGGCTTCCTGGGTTCCACGGTAATATGGAATCCAAACAACGGATAGAATGGAGTGAGTGCGCCATGCAGAAAGTTGTAATAAATGCGAGGTAAAACGTGACACTTTACTGAAGACTGCCAGTTAGGAAGAAAACAGCTGGGACGCGGCAGCTGGGAACAAAACAACGGGAAATGAGGCAGCTGGAGACGAGGCAGCAGGAGGAGGAAGGACAGTTGGTATGGGACAACACGACGGGGTAAAGGCAGGGTCAACATGGTAGGGGACAAGGCGGCAGGGGAGAAAAGAGTGTCAAAATGGTAAGGGATGGGGCAGCGAGGATCAGGCAGGGTTAACAAGGCAGGGGATGAGGCAGCGAGGGTCAGGCAGGGTTAACAAGGCAGGGGAGGTGACAGGACAAATTCAATAAAATTATCACCTAAACGATGAATGGGATAGACTCGCAATGGACGAAATCACAGGTTCGTAATCTGCAATAATTTGTTTTAATTATGTACATTATTTGTTTAATGACTTATTTACACGAGTATTTATTGTGCTATCGACAACCCATTTAATTACGTAATATTATCAATAGACACGCGCCTATATTGTATCTGAGTGTAGATAATCGAACAGCAGCCACTGAACTACCAGGTGTATAGGGGAGTACATATCGAATGCAAATAGAACTAAATGAATGAATAACTGAACGAATTGAATCAGTAAATATATAACACTTTTCATTATTATTTTGTTTTACGTAGCTACGCCCTCCAGCTGTGTTATGTAGGTATATATGGTGCATACTTTACTACGTTACTATATATACCTTACACTGACACTGTTATTACTGTGTCTAGGGTGACTATATTTCTCTTTATAAACTTTACATAGACTTAAAAAAACACTCCTTTCTCCTACATGTAACCATCTGAACCCTTTAATTCCTTCCATACTGAACTTTCAATGCAATTCACGACATAAAACATACTTATCTTACCTCTGAAATGAGCCTCATACTGTCCTCATTAACCTAAACTTATAACACAATCCCATAGAGAATAGCATCCAATCCTGTTATGATGAACCAAAGACCACGTTCAAATCCTTTTTCTTTACTCCTCACTCCTTTCTTGCATCCCTACCCGCTGATGGCCACTCCCCATGCACTCCTTCACCCACGCTTCCATTCGCCTTACTCCAGAAGTCCTCCGTGTCCCCCCGAAGCGAACCTCTCCCATCCCTCCCTCCAGGCCTCTCCGTGAAGGATTGGATGCCATTACAAACTTTTAATGACAACCCCGTCGAGACAAGTGACAGGCAGCCCTGCTCACGTCTGCACGGAGAGAGAAAAAGAGAGAGAGAGAGAGAGAGAGAGAGAGAGAGAGAGAGAGAGAGAGAGAGAGAGAGAGAGAGAGAGAGAGAGAGAGAGAGAGAGAGAGAGAGAGAGAGAGAGAGAGAGAGAAAAAAAAAAAACTGGCACTTTTTTCTACAGCTTCCAGTATTGCGATGGCATTATTTAACCCTTGTAATCAATGGTATAATCTTATGCGTTATGTTCCTGCTCAAATAACAGCAATTTCTCACTATCATTACCCCAAAACAGTCTATATAAACGGATATTCTGCTGTTATTAAGATCATTACCTCTTCCTTCTTGTGTATACGTTTGTGGCTGTCAGTGTGTCATGCATTTCCTGTCCATCCGTTGGCACATCCTTCAGGTTGATAATACTTAAGGTTACAGCCTCCGCCACCTCCTTCAACCCTCCTAGTGGCAGCCTCGCATTATTAGTCCCTCCTCTTCCTCTTCTTCCTCCTCCTGCTCCTCCTCCTCCTGCTCCTGCTCCTCCTCCTCCTCCTCCTCTTCCTCTTCTCTTTTTTTCCTTTCTCGTCTCCTCCTCCACCTACTCCATTCCCACTCAGCAAGGCGCCGGAGGAAACAGAATCAAGCGAAGGATAATATTTCAAGGCCACTCTCCTTCTCCTGTTTCTTTCCCTTTAAGAGTGGATAGAAAACTCGTCCCTTGTGTGATACCTACTGTAAGGATTGCGGAAATAATGATAATAATAATAATAATAATAATAATAATTGCTGTAGGTGTTTTACTCTCTCTCTCTCTCATCCACTCATATATATATATATATATATATATATATATATATATATATATATATATATATATATATATATATATATATATATATATATATATATATATATTATAATCTACTTGCTTCATGCACTTGCTTATTTATGAAATTTATAATTAGTTTCCTTTCTTTTTTTAGGGATGAAGGAAAATAAAAACTCACCAGGATAGGAATGAATAGCCTCGCTCCAATAAAGATCTCACGGCTCATCACAAATTTGGAAAGAATCGAAATTTCATTAAACTTTTTTTTATTATTATTACGCAGAATGTTGGCAATAAATATGAAAATCACGCCGCACAACCAGATATACGCGATATTTTTTTTCCCTCTCATTTTCTTTCACCTTAACAAAACCATTTCAGCCACTGCACCTATTTTACCACCATTTTGCTTTTATGTAATTAAAAGTATACAAGGTTAATGGAAGTAAAGGGAACTGGAGTAGGCATGTGTGTGTATGTGTATATTCTATATGTGTGTGTGTGTGTGTGTGTGTGTGTGTGTGTGTGTGTGTGTGTGTGTGTGTGTGTGTGTGTGTGTGTGTGTGTGTGTGTGTGTGTGTGTGTGTGTGTGTGTGTGTGTGTGTGTGTGTGTGTGTGTGTGTGTGTATGTGTGAGCGGGTCTGCATGTGAGTGCCAATACATATGTCTGTACGAAGATAAACTTTCGAATATCAACATCAACACCAATTTCCGGCGCTAAAAAATGCGAGGTTCTGACACGCTTTCAACGCCGCTAATGTCACGGGAAATGTCGGCGAGGAAAAGGTCGCCGATAAATTCAATGGAGCGACCTTTTTCCTTCCCTTACTGACGTCAAAAGTGTCTCCAGAATGTGGGAGTGAAGGCGCAGGGCCCGTCAGCTGCAGAGGAGTAGCGGCAATACTTGAAGGAGAGGAAAGGCAGCAGGAAGAAGACAATGTAGCGAATTGATGCAGAGAAGAGTGGAAGGATATGCAACTTGGATGGAAATAGTAATAAGACAATGGTGAGATAAATATGTGTATAGAAGGAGAGATATCAAAACACTGCGAAGGTACAGGAGATAGAAGGAAGCAATAGAAAATTAAAAACATCGAAATAAATAAATGAAGACTGAAATCAATCATACAAAATAAAAATACTTAAATTAAAGCTGATGAAAAGCGAGAAAAACTATTTATCTATCTATATACCAGACTGTTATCCCACTAAAGGGGATTGCCAAGACAAGGCACGCATACACACACCCATGGACACATACTCAACACTTTTCTAACTTAGCCCCTGGGTCCATACGCGTTAGAAGAGTAGGACAACACACTGTATCATGTTCCATCATGCATACTTACCAATGCACTCCTCGCTCACCACTCTTATTAGTAGTCGAGGTGACACAATCAGGTGTTAATTACCAAGAGGGAGTGAAAGGCACCCATTCACCACCAAGGACACCGGGGAAGGGCTTGCCTGGCTCCAACTCAGGCTTCTACTCCTTCGCTGTATTATTAATATCACCAAGGAAGGAGAAGAACGAGAGGACAAAGATGTGGACGGGAGCATGTAAGGCAGGGGTCGGCAACCTTTTTAGTGTGAAGGCTGGAGAAAGCTTCTAGGAATAGCCTGCGGGCCGGAGTGCCAAATGTGACAGTGTACAAAGATTTCATAGAAAAGCAGGCAAACCAGTGATTAGATTATAAGAAATTTATTGAAATCATGCAAATCAGTGACTGCAGAAAACAGTCTTGTCAAGAGACATACAAATTAGTGGGATAATTGGTGTTGTTTGCCATGGAAAAATTATTCAATGTCTGGATCCATTGATGAGGTAGACAAAGCAGAATGACATTGAGGTGGCAGTCACTTAGCTGGGAGCGAATGAGAGACTTTGTGTATTTAATTTTTTGAAAAGTGTTGTTCCCAATAGTAAGTGCTGCCAAACTTGGCAACGATACATTTTACATGCTCAATGTAATTTGGAAATTTGTTACAAGGGAGTTCAGCTCAGTTCATCATTACACAGAAGCTCCACCAACTCCATCTGCAAGGGGGGCAGGGGCTTCGTCCACAGGGAAGTCAAAGGGGGAGGTGAACAGCTTGAAGCCTGGAGCCAGTGGTAACAGTGAAACGGGAGGCAAAACTCTTTCTCTTTCTCTATTTTGACTCTCTCTCTCTCTCTCTCTCTCTCTCTCTCTCTCTCTCTCTCTCTCTCTCTCTCTCTCTCTCTCTCTCTCTCTCTCTCTCTCTCTCTCTCTCTCTCTCTCTCTCATGATGCAGCCTCAGCCTCGTTGGTATACAATAAGCTACTTATAGATAGATCTTGAACGAGAGGTTGGATCTAATGACGCGATCCTATTGGCTCAGTTTTCTCCAAACAGAAAACCAAGGTTGAAAAGCAGGTTGGATCTAATGACTAGTGTAACCCTAGTTCTAGTCATTACATCCAACCTCTCCTGACTGGAAAATCAGCTTGGACCCTTGACTACCTTCATATTCTCACCACCTTAGGTTATCAAGCTCACTGTAAATGTATATTCAAATCATGAATACTGAACCAATGTTCAACTCCCAAGAGGAGGAAGACATTACCGAGCTGAAGTGCGAGCACTTCGTGATGTACCTCGAGTGTGAAGAGTGTATGCCCAAACTGTCCCGCAGACAAGCTGCGAACCTTTTGGAATTCTTCAAAAAGAAACATCGGGAGATCGGTACTGCTCGGAGGAAGCGTGTCAAGGCTCTCAACAAAAAGTTCTTCAAACAAAAACAACAAGAAATAGAGAAGAGTAATGAGACAGGCAGTCAGCAGCGGTCAATAACTATTCGTTTTAACCTGGATGACGCGCCACTCCCTATTAAAGACAGGGAACTTCTTTATAAAGATTACCAGCGAAGTAAAAAAGGTATCAAGGAACAATGGGCAGCTCGCCTATTGGAACTTGATAATGATGAGGAAGCGTGGAGGAAGGACCTGGTCGCCATGGCTGCCAGGCGAGGCTTCACCTCTTAAACACACTCTCACACCGGTAAAGTAAATCGTGGAACAGATCACACTATTTCATCGGAAACAGATGTAAATATGTGATCATAAAAGCCTTAATTAAGGTGCATTGTGCGGCCATGAAGGTGCATTGTGCAGCGGAGCAGAAATGTGCTCAACCTGTAAGTGGTAAGGTTGACACTTTGGGAACCTTCCTGTTGAGTCTGACGTGCACTTAAGTATACTGAATAGGACGAGGCCACTTGTGGGTCCCGCGTGAGTCAAGTGGACACGAGATGTGGCTGCCCTCAGGGATCGGCTGCGTGTGCACGCACTGAGCACTGAGCACTCAGCACTCAGCACTCAGCACTGAGGGAAGGGCGGAGTGCCGCGGGACGCCGTGTTCCTGTGGTGCCTCCTGATAAACGTTCACTGACAACACATTCATGAATCAGTTTGTGAATGTAACCAAGAAATAATGATGACTAACGGAGAGGCTAATTTGATTGAGTTATATCTTGTGCAGGTTAACAAAGTGTACTGAAGCAGTATTGTTGTTATTGCAGTTACTGTTTGTATCAAATATATTTACTATGTTTTGTTTATATAATATTTCCCCGGAAATGCATGTCATGACTCGTGATAATAAAAAAAAAAATTACAATATCATTATCATTATCCAGCCTTGTGACAGATAGATAGATAGAGATAGATAGAAAGAAAGAAATAGATAGATAGAGGAAGAGACAATTAACATAATTTTTCAGGAGAGGCATTCACCTCTCCTATAACCATATCATTGCCTCTGTTCATTTCTATATAAAAAAAGGATGCTACGCACATTATCATGTTTTCCTAATGAAAGGAACACCAATCTGTTGCAGGGGCAAGGAAGGCCCATCAAGGGGACTACTTGGTTCACCTAACCTATCTCTCTCTCCTTGACTTGTCTCTTTGTAGCTTTGTTAAATGTGAGGTTATTGTTCTACTACTTGCGACATAATGGTGATAGATAGATAGGTAGATAGATTGCTATATGAATGAATAAATAAATAAAAACAATTATATTAAACACACACACACACACACACACACACACACACACACACACACACACACACACACACACACACACAGACACACACACACACACACACACACACACACACACACACACACACACACACACACACACACACACACACATACACACACACACACAAGAAAATAAAAGGGGAAGAGATGAATATTGAGGCGAGGATGAGGAGGAAAACATACACAATGCTAAGAGGAAAAACACGGACAAGGACGAGGAGAAAGACGAGGACATGGAGGAAGGGAAAATAAATGAGGATTGATGTGCACAATGGCATTTCCTTGACGTCATATCACAAACAAGAACGCCGGGGAAAAAAATCATCCGAAAACAATAGACTCAAGAATGAAGTCGAATAAAACAAAACAGGAAATAAATAGAAGAAAAAAAAAGCGACGCCTTACCCAACATCAACGTCAAGCTTGTGAATAATTTTTCATTTAGCTTTGAAAACACATATTAATCCCCGTCAGTAATGATCAGAGTTTCCTTCTTCCCTTCCTTCCCTTCCTTCCTTTCCCCTGTCCTGCCGTCTCGCCGCACTCCCTCTCGTAAATAATGAAAACATACTGGGGCCCGAACACGTCCATTTAGGCCTACTCACGACAATGGCATAGGCTTATACAGTGCACAAGGCTCCTCCCTCAATGGGGTTAAAAGCAATGTGCTCCCTGCCAGGCATTGACCTTATATATATATATATATATATATATATATATATATATATATATATATATATATATATATATATGCTATAGTATATATATATATACATATATATATATATATATATATATATATATATATATATATATATATATATATATATATATATATATATGCTATAGTAACAGTGATATAATCTCCACAAAAGAGGCTGTTTATAAGGAAGAGATTCAAAGTCATTAAGGAATATATTAGCATGACAGGGTGATGGTGCTCACTCTCACTCACTCTCACTCACACTAAAAATTTGAAACAGCAATAAAGAAAATATATACTAACATTTTTTATGCTTACTATTATACGTATTATGCATATATCACTACTTCCACAGAATCTAATAGCATAGTCCATTAGCAGTGTCCTATTAACCTGAACAAATATAGATAGATACATTATATGATTTATCTACCATTGTCACGCAACACCACCTATTCTTGACGTATTTTGGTTGCATTAACTAGGCACTTAACTGCACTTCCGTCCTGCACTCGTCACCTGATCCTCCTCCTCAATATTGCCTTCAAACTTGAGGTAATCACTACGAAGCGGCTTTTCATTTCAGATTTAAATTGCTTTGGTCATTTATCTAAGCCCTTCCGTATCATAACGAGGTTGTTTGATTGTTTTCTGGCGTCCAATTCTTTGACCTTGGTATCGTTATTATTATTATTAGTTATTATTGTTATTATTATTATTATTATTATTATTATTATTATTATTATTATTATTATTATTATTATTATTATTGTTATTATTATTATTATTATTATTATTATTATTATTATTATTATTATTATTATTATTATTATTATTATTGTTATTATTATTAAAGCGTCCTTATCTCGTTTCAACCAGTGTTACCAATGTATGGACTGATTTTCTATGTAATTCTTTCTCTTCTCTCCATACAAAATCAAGAAAATGCCTAATAATGAAAATGATGATGATGAAAATAATGATAATGATGATGATAATAATAATGACAAAAAAAAGCAATATAATAAAAAAATAACAGAAGGAAAAGGAAAAACAATTAAAATAAGAAGACGATGGAAGAAAAAAATGAGCAGTAACAGAAACCACAAAAAAAAAAAAAAAAAAAAAAAAAAAAAACGTACTCTATAAATATTTACCACAAAATGGCTTCCTTTCTATTTCCAACCACAAGGAGGAAATAGTAACAGTAGGACAGCAGGTGTGTATAGTGTTTGTTTTTCATAAGGGTCAGGATCCAGAACACTTATTTTTGCCCTCTAAGCACTAATCTACCCAACGCCATCTGGTGGGGGAACCCTAGACTGACCGTGAGATGATCACCAAGACGCGTCAACACACCCTGCCTTTACCAAAGTCTATTTGACACTGAACTCAAGATAAACTTTTCCCCTCCTATAGACTACATTCTTTAAGGTAATATGAAAAAAATATATACGAGTAAATATAATTGTGAATTCTCATTAATATAATTTGTTAACACTTAATGCACCTATGATTAATGTGAGAATATTTTTTTATTCGATTTAATGGATAATTTAAATCATTCTAAATAAAAGAGAAAAACGGATGGAAAAAAGTTGAGTTTTATATATACTTAATGGAGGAAAATGATGATTCTACCTCTGTTTCCCTCACTTGATACTCTTATAATACATCCTTATTATGTATACTCATCTAATATATAAAAATATAATGGAAGCTACTTTGGAACCTTAAGAACTCAAAACTATGAAAATACTGAAAAATAATGACTATAATAAAAATAATACAGATTCAACGATTGAAAGGTAACAAAGAAGTACAAATAATAACACAAATATGTGAATGAATAGATATTATGTTAATGCAAATCAGTCCAGAGAATTTGTGAAACTATAATATTGGAAATGTTTTAGGTTATATTGCCATGCGTCTGTCACTTTTTTTTTCAATGTGATTTTGAAGTGGAATGAAAGCCTATTACTTACTTATAGGACTTATACAGTAACTCAAAATACAAACACTATTTACGTACAAAATTTTTTATTAGAGTTTGTAATGATTAGTGGACATAAAATAAAAAGAGTAACATATTAGTTTGTAGAGTCTAAGCCTAAAAAAATGGCAAGCAAGATGATCTCTCTCTTGCTCTCTTGCTCACTCACTCTCCTGACTGAGACATCTGAAACCAAAGTGAGAGGAGAGAGAGGAAAGAGAGAGGGGAGAGAGGGGGAGAGAGGCGCTGGAGGGAAGAGAGAAGAAGGGGAAAAAAATACCTAGACGCTGAATAAATGTATCTCAACCAATTTCCAGCAGGCAGAGCTTATACAGTAATTCTTCAGGGGGAAGGCGCAGACGGAGGACTAGCTATCAGGCTTTCTAACAAATCACCCTATTAAAGATTTTTTTCGCGCCAAAATTCCTGGTAAGCGAAGGAAGAAGAAGAAGAAGAAGAGGATATTTACATGGAGACAAAAAACAAGGAAAAGGAGGATGAAGATAATGAGATAAGAAGAAGAAAGAAAGAAAGTAAGAAAGAGAGAGAGAGGGAGAGATGGAGGGTAAGTAAAGAAGGGAATTGAGTATAGGAGAAGAACGAAGATGACGTGAAGTGAGGAGGAGGAGGAGGAGGAGGAGGAGGAGGAGGAGGAGAAGGAGGAGGAGGAGGAGGAGGAGGAGGAGAAGGAGGAGGAGGAGGAGGAGGAGTAAAAAGATGAGAAAGAGAGAAAGAGTAAAAGAGATGGATGAAATGACGTTGAACAAAGAGAAGGAGGAGTATAAGAGAGGAAATATATATAGAGGTCGAAAGGAACGAGGAGGAATACGACGAAGGAAGAGGAGGTTAAACGGAAGGAGAAGGAAGAGGAGGGGGAGGAGGAGGAGGAGGAGGAGGAGGAGGAGGAGGAGGAGGAGGAGGAGGAGGAGGAGGAGGTTAAGTGGGAAGAGGAGGAGAAGGAGGAGGTAGAGGAGGAATTCAGGGCGAGGAGAGGAGAGAAAAAGAAACATTTGTGAGGTAAAGAAGGAGAATGGCTCTGGGAAGGCGATGGCCGGAGCGTATCTCGAGGCACCTGAGGACTCACCTTGCCCTTCGATTTACTATTTTATACACCCACCACGCAAGGAAGGAGGCAAAGATTTACTAAGTCTGCAGGGCGGGAGGTGCTGCAGAACGCTCTCTCTCTCTCTTTCTCTCTATCTCACTTTTTCTCTGTCTTTCGTCCTTCCAAGGATATTGCATTACTCTTATGACGTTCGGGAGGAGTTGAGAAGGAGGCGTTGGGTGAGGATATATACTGATGACAAAGTGCAAGGAATGAGAAAGAGGATCAGTAACGTAGGATTATGTATCAATTTAACTCTTACAAACACTTCTTACCAAACACTCATAGAAAAGTTAAGAAATAGACAAAGAAATAGCGGGGGGTCAGTATAGAACATGGAAGTGGTGTAAGACTGTAAGCGACATGGAAGATCTCGTTAAAAAAAGCACCGCTGCAAGAATGGTTACACGAATTTGCGGCGTTGCTACGTGCACATTGCGAGGAGATTGAAGGTTGGTTGTGATGGTGATGAATATTGCATGAAGGGCGAGCGATGTGAGAACGAAAACGAGGCAAGGACGATGGTGTGTAAGTGTTGTGTTGTGTTGTGTTGTGTTGTGTTGAGTTTGGTGTTGCATGCTGATTGGTTATTGAGGAAACGGAAGGAAGGAAGGAAAGGAAGGATGTTATGTACGTGATGGTTATGTCACCTGTAGTATTTTTGTTTATTCTTTTTACCTGGCTTTAATAAACTAGTATTGTTTTACGCACTATTGCAGGTAAATGTATGATGGACAGCTTAACACGCGTCATTACACCCACCATCAGTTAATATGGATGACAAAAAGTAAGGACGACAACATGGTAACCTGAACCAGTAACTTAAAGTGAAGTAAAACCATTTTTACAACTTATTAATTAAACACAGGTACTGGCATTTAAAAGACAAACCATTTATTGATCTGACCTAAATTCCACCATGCCCCCAGCCACTCCATACCTCCAGGCCACCAACACACCTAACCAAGGGCACCGCGGCACTCAAACTCACGATGCTCCGCGGACTGAGTGACACTTGAGTGGAGGGTGACGGTGCGTGGCCTGTAAACATCCACGCCCAAGGTCGTTCCGGATGACTAGTGGAGGGTGTGCGAGGCGGGACGTGAGGGCGTGGGTGCAGTGGTATCGAGGTGTAAAGGAGGTGTTTTATAGGCGTGAGGGAGGGAGGGCAGGGGAGGGATGAGGGGCAGAAGTTAGTGTTGTGTATATTTATCAAATGCAAAACCACTATGAACGTTAACTCTGCATGAAGTTAGTCTTGGTATCTTAAGTAAACTGACTAAATAGAAACTATAACACATATCTGAATTGGGTTACTGTGATTTCCTCGCCTTCAAAACACGCTAACAAGCCGCTGGTGCATGTCTCCTCTCCTGGGCAGGGAAGGTGGCGGCAGAGGCAGTGAGGGGTCGGCGCCCGTGGTACTGTGCTGCCCCCGGCGATACATTCGCCCACGGCCCCGAGGGTTGAGTTTACGACGATCGTAAAATGAACAACACTGCGCCTTCCACGACCCTCGCTCTGGGATCGGGGTGTGTGACAAGGGGGAGGGCGGGGGAAGGGAGGGAAGGGGGAAAGAGGGGTCAGGGGGGATAGGCAGGGGGGGAGAGTCAAGTTCGCCTCCTCGGAGAGCCTATAAATTGCTACTTAGTAGTTGGGTAGTTTCAGCGTAAGTTATTCTCTTACTTTAAGCTTCGTGTTCTGTTTATTTCTTCAGACTTCTGGCCTCGCACGTGCATGTTTGTGCCTTATTTTCTTCCTTCCATTAAAACAAGTTAAGTAAGGTGTACATTAAGTTGTAAAAGAGTAGAGGAAGAAAAGAGTGTGGCGCCTCCTCTCCCTCCTCTACCCTCCTCTTTCTCCTACACCCACGAGTTAGTGATGGACAGGGGAAGGCTACACCAAGACACTTCACCTGTTCCTGGTAGCGTCCCCATCTATACCCACCTGCTCACGTCACTATTGTTCCCGGAGCCGCCCACGTTAAGCATCCCGGGAACACACCTCAAGACAGCACCGTGTTACATCAGCCACCCACACCCCGGGACACCCTCTACACGCTTAAACAACGCTGACATCAAAGTTAACACCACATTTTGGCAAGCAGCTTATATTCCCTAACAATGGAGTAATTTTTTAAGCAATTACATTATGCTGTTAATAAATCACTCAGTGCTTCCCTGTGGCGAGCTTCATATAGAACCATAGATCGTCAGTTAGTCTTTCTTTCTCCCACACTCACGCCGTCTATCATTCCACAACAATCATCTCGCTCCTCCCACGCCTCTTCCCCGTGTCTTGGCCCGATAGCGCCTTCAAGTCAGTCCTAGTCACCATAACATATCTCTTAGTGGTGATGTAAGCAACAAATGATTCGGTAACTAGATGTTTTTTTTCTCCTAGTCAGTCAAAATGTCTTCTCTAAACTTTCCTCTAAAAAATCCTAAGTGGTGCATCTTCAACATTAATTAAATAAAACATGAAATTTGTAGTTATCCGACATGACAATCGTGAACAATGCTATGAATGGGGCACTTAGATGAATGAAATTAAATAAACATAAGTAACAGTACTTATATAATACGCAGGTACAAGGCTTCACCTGTGTTACCCTACGATTATTTCATTCCGTCCGTGTTGGTCTGCCCACCTGCCCTCCACTAACCTGCCTTGATAGAATACAAAGTAGCGCCTTACAGATTAGGTCTCATCCGCGTAAGTAAACATTTCGAGGTCTCTCTTAAGCCTCTAATGTTTCCTCTTAGTACCTGGTTATATTTGTTCCTTTTATCTTGGCATAGCGGAACCTTTTTTCTACTTATTCTCTTAACTTAAAAGATAGTCGATTTGCGTGGTGTGATAATAAATAAGAACTATATCTGGTATTACCCTCGTTAGTAAACTATTGTTAAGTAGATGGTTATTGGATTGTTAAGGTAGGCTCGGCACCACTGCGCCGGTATTCCGAGTCGAAGTGTGAGCCGCGACGTGAGTGCTGCCTCACTCCTTGACCGCTGCTCGCACTACTCGGCCAGGCTGGCATGGCTGCCTCTCAACGCGTCTTCTATTAGGCCATTTCAGGTGTGTATTACTAGTGTTTCGGCGGGAGTGTTTTCACTGATATTTGTCCGATTCCTTTTAGTTCAGTTTGTTATATCGGTAAATTTATACTTTATGCCAATATTCCATATCTCTACCCCCCCACCTCCACCACCCCCAGCAAGCTTGGGGGAGCCTGGGGAATCGGGGGTTTTGGGGGGGAGGCATATGTGAGTGATATATGGCCTTTGAAAAATCTAGGGGAATTTCCCTAGATTTTGGGAAATTTCCCCAGATTTAACCTAAATTATCCTAAAAGGGGGGGGCTGCGCCCCCCCTGGACCCCCCCGCTGACACTGTTGTAACCTAACCTAACCTAATTTACCCTAACCTAGCCTAACCGGGGGGGCGGGGGGGCTGCACCCCCCCATGGATACCCCCCGCTGACACTTGTAACCTAACCTAACCTATTTATTGGTTGAATTGCAAATTTACCAAGTATAATTTCATAACTCACAATACCTTAAACGAGAGCATGAAGTTCCTGGCTGTGGGGTCATCTTCTACTATTCCTCCAAGGAGCCATACAGTGGGGACACTGAACAGCTGCTGGTAGGACGCCGTGCTCCCTCAGAAAGTCGTACACCAAATCGTTTTTTGAATGAAATTTAGCGATTATTTGCCAATAATCCAATTCACAACCTCCACAAGTAACTTCAACGGTAGCCATGATACAACTGAGCAGAATAATGTCACCTGACCTGTTTGTAGCTGTGCCACGCCTACTATTACATATAGCAAGCTGTGATTGGCGCAGCTAGTGCTGGCAATTGGTGGTGGCACGTCATTGGACAGAGGAAATATAGACAATATAATAATCCTCTGTAGCAACAACATCCAATCCCATGCTTGAAACCAAAACCCGTGCTAAAAACAATTGATAGTGTTTGTTTGTTTATTTTGAGAGAGATACAGTCCAAAACTGTTCCACATTCACGGACGTATTGCAGTGTTATTATTCATTTCCGACAGGTAGTGTAATCAGTGAAAATGTTGTAAATAGTAAGAGCAACAAGCTGACGGTAGCCATAACCATCGACTGTTTAATGGCAAAGTATAGTAATACCGTTATATCATAGTTTAAGTGTATTGTTTAAGAGTATTGTTTAAGTGTATTGTTTCTCCGTTGCAGTGCCCTACGTTCTGTTTTATGTCTATTAAAGCCTACAATATGGCTCGATGTGTTTCTCTACTCACATAATTTTAATAGATATAAAACAAGTCTCCAGTGCCTGAGGGTCTGTATCCACCACCTCATACTTCGACGGAATGGAGCGTCTGTTGAAACCTGAGAGGTTGGATTGTGACTCACTCACCCACAGCAGCACAGGAGTGGCGGCACTGGCCATAGACCTTCAGGACCTTCATCGCCGCTCTGTCCCAAGAGAATCTAAACAAGCTCGCCAAAAATCTATGAAAGTATCTCCGAGTGCACTACCTACGACGACGCCTTAACCACTCTACAATCTCAGTTTGTGAAGCCAACTAGTGAAGTGTTTGCGCGTCACCGCCTTGCGACTCGCTGTCAGAAACCAGGTGAGTCTTTGGATGAGTATTTTCGTGCCCTGAAAACATATCTAATCTTTTCAGACGCTCTTCATAAGACAAGCCACGAAGGCCCGGAACTAGTTTAGTTGCTCGTCTTTGCACACTCTCTAGTTTATTTTCGTCTTTTAGATAGCACGGCGACCAAAACTGAACTGCATATTCTAAGTGGAGTCTCACTAACGAAGTATAAAGACGCGTTATGACTTCCGGATTCTTACATTGAAAATTACGAGCAATAAATCCAAGAATAATGTTAGCTTTTCGACTAGCAGCCAAACATTGTATGCCATTCTTCAAATCGCTTTTAACTAGTACTCCTAGATCCTTTTCTTCTTCAACTTTCATTAAATTTTGTGACTGTAATTTATAATTATGCTTTCGATTATTGAAACCAACGTGCATTACTTTACATTTATCTTTATCAAACTTCAAAAGCCATTTATCACTCCAGGTGCTTAAGTTGTCTAAATCCTGCTGTATGACCTTACAGTCGCCAATCGTGAGTGTTTTACCACCTATTTTGGTATCGTCAGCGAACTTGGGTATTTTAGTAGTAATGCCGCAGTCTAAATCATTTATATATATCAAGAAGAGTAAAGGACCCAAAATAGACCCCTGTGGAACTCCACTAGAAACATGAAGCCAATCGGATCTCCCATTCCGTGAGGTTTTAGTTTGATCAAAAGACGCTTGTGTGGCACGGTATCAAACGCTTTTCTGAAATCGAGATAAATAATATTAGAAGGAACTCGCTCGTCGTAATTTGAGAAGACATAATTATAAAATTCCAACAGATTTGTGAGACAAGATCTGTTGTTTCGAAAGCCATGTTGAGTGTTTTAAATCAGATTGTGATTATCCAGGAAAGATGTAATTTTATCTTTGATAATTTTTTCAAGAATTTTGATAACTACCGAAGTAAGACTGATGGGTCTATAATTACCAGCTTCGCATTTGTTACCTTTCTTGAATATCGGTGTGACATTTGCACATTTCCAAAGACTTGGCACTGATCTTTCCTGAAGGGATTTGTTAAAAAGTAATTTCAAGGGTAGCAAAAGTTCATCTAGGCACTCTAGTAATAATCTCGCTGATAATTTATCGGCACCTGTACTTTTATTTGGGTCTAAGTTTCTTAAATATTTAACTATATGGCTTTCAGTTATTTCATCAATTTTAAACATTTCATTTTCGGATCTTCTAAACATGTAATTTACAATCGGCAGTGACGATATATCTTCGGTGATAAACACGCTATGGGAAAAGGTATTTAGAATTTAAGCCATATTTTTACAATCACTCACAAGTCTGTTGTTAACATCTTTTATAGGGCTAACTTTATCTTTTACAGTTTTCTTACTACGTATGTACTGATATAACTTTTTAGGATTTGTTTTCGATTGCTGCGATATACTAATTTCAAGGTTATGTTTCGCATTTTTAATTACCTTCTCACAGTGCCTTTTGGTAGCAATGTAGTGCATGAAGACATCATCTGATTTAGAGGAGGAGGAGGAGGAGGAGGAGGAGGAGGAGGAGAAGGAGGAGGAGGAGGAGGAGGAGGAGGAGGAGGAACACATAGGAACACATAGGAAGAACAAACAGCAACAGGCCTACTGGCCCTGACGAGGCTGTTTGTGATAAACTAGACTACACTATCTAATCTGGGATGAAGGATACAGGATAGTAAGGGTGAGGGATTTTCCCACCGGCCACGACTGGCAGGAGAGGAAGGCCAACCATGCAATATAAGTAAAAATAAATAAATAAATGCGTGGAATTAGATTAGACTAGCCTATTACTACTGTCACTAACACTACTACCAGGCAAGCGATGTCAGGCCCCTAGCGACGTCCTTCCGAATCGAGACTTTGTAATTACTGTACATTAGAAGGAACTTGCTCAAAGTTTACTATGTTGACGAATAATGTTTTAGTTGCGGATTGGCTTCTAAGTATTTGTCCAGTCTATTTTTGAATGTATTAATTGTTTTACTGTCGACGACATTGGCGGGCAGGGAGTTCCAAACGTTAACGATCCGATTGAAAAAGAAATGTTTGGCTTCGTTTGATGTGAATCTTTTACCAGTAATCTTAAAAGTATGACGTCTTCTTGTTATATTTGATCGATCAAAAGTTATGTAATCTTCTGCATTGATATTATCAAATCCTTTAATTATCTTGAACAGGAGGAGGATGAGGAGGAGGATGAGGAGGAGGATGAGGATGAGGAGGAGGAGGAGGAGGAGGAGGAGGAGGAGGAGGAGGAGGAGGAGGAGGAAGAGGAGGAAGAGGAGGAGGAGGAGGAGGAGTAGGAGTACAAAGAAAGAACAGACAATAATAATCTTACTGGACCAAACGAGGCTGTCCGTTTGGCTACACTACTACTATAATATCTACTTGATAGAGACAAAAAGGACAGCAAAGTGGAAGGTTCCGCCCTACCCACTCCTCCCTCCAGCCGAAGCTGGCGGGAAAAGGAAGTGATAACATGTAGCAGGAGGAGGAGGAGGAGGAGGAGGAGGAGGAGGTGGAGGAGAAGGAGGAGGAGGA
This sequence comes from Cancer borealis, assembly GCA_036785275.1. Classification (NCBI taxonomy): domain Eukaryota; kingdom Metazoa; phylum Arthropoda; class Malacostraca; order Decapoda; family Cancridae; genus Cancer; species Cancer borealis. The sequence continues at coordinate 73,440 of JAXIVD010000199.1, read as the reverse complement.
AAAAAAACTACTTTAGTCAACATTGAATCACAAATAAATAAAATGTATTAATATATGGCAAACTATTATCAAAGAAAATCATGTTAACTCCAACCTGGAAGCTTAGCTCTGCTCTCTTGTGGAACGGAAAAAAAACAACCTCTATATTTTCGTCACCTCAGTTTTGCAAGTACGTTAAAAGTTACCTTCCTCAATCTCTTGAGTAAAATGGTTAAGAATATGAAGATGAAGAACATGACGCCAGTTACCGAGAGTTTTACCGAGCATTCCATGGAGCCCGAGAAGACAGTGAAAGAGGACCCCAGCAGCACTTCAACCAACGCCACCATGAAGACAATAAAGAAGAAGCACCTCAAGATGGGGAAGGTCCTGGGGGAAGGTCAGTACGGCGTGGTGCACAGAGGGTGGCTGGCTCTCTCCCGGGACAGGATCGTGAAGGTGGCCATCAAGAAGCCCCTGGACGATCCTGAGCTCATTGCGAAAACCTCTGAGGAGGCGGAGCTACTCCGGGAGGTGGAGGGCGAGACTGGCGTTCCCCGGCTTTACAGGGTAACGACTGACTCTCCTCCCTCCTTGGTGATGGAGCTGTGCCCGGGAGAGCCGCTAGAAGACTGCCTAAGGAGAGGAGAGGTGCGCTCCTGTCTGCTGGCCCTCGTGCAGGTGAGCGGCATTTGCGGCGCCTGCATGCCAGGGGAGTCACCCACGGTGACATCCACGAAAGGAACGTGTTGGTGGACGCGTCCAACGAGGGGGACGTGCGTGCCTTCCTGCTGGACTTTGGTCTGGCTAAGCGGGACACTGACCGCCTCCAGCAGGAGTCCGATGCCATTGACATTGTGGCTACTGCGCTGGAAGTCATCCCCGACGTCGAGCACCTCTCTGACCTCAGGTGGAGGCTTAACATGAGCTCTGACCTAGACAAGATCACCGCTCTGCTGAACCATGCTCTGGAAGATGGTGACCTGTCCGTCTGAGTCTGGGGGAATGGAATGGAATGGAAAGGACCGAAACATTTATAAACAAACTGTGTAGTGATGAAAAAAAGGACCTGAGAAGAAGGCCTTCAGTGTATAAAAAGTGCAGCGAAAATATGAAAATAAAAGTTGAAAAATCATGAAAAATCATAAGAAAATAAAAAGAAAAGAAATGAAAAGAAAAACAGAAAAAACGACAAGTGTAGTGATGAAAAAAAGGACCTGTGAAGAAGGCCTTCAGTGTTTAAAAAGTGTAGTGAAAATATGAAAATAAAAGTTGAAAAATAATTATAAATATTAAAAAAATAAAAAGAAAAGAAATGAAAAGAAAAACAGAAAAAAACGACAAGTGTACTGATGAAAAAAAGGACCTGTGAAGAAGGTCTTCAGTGTTTAAAAAGTGTAGTGAAAGTATGAAAATAAGAAAAGAAAATAAGAAAAGAAAAAGAAAAGAAAAGAGTTAATAGAAAAAAACAACAAGTGTAGTGATGAAAAAAGGACCTGTGAAGAAGGCCATCAGTGTAGTGAAAGTATGAAAATAAAAGTTGAAAAAGAATGAAAAATCATAAGAGAAGTAAAAGAAAAGGAAAGAGTTAATAGAAAAAAACAAGTGTAGTGATGAAAAAAGGACCAGTGAAGAAGGCCTTAAGTGTAGTGAAAGTGCTTGAAAATTGCATTGATACATGAATATTTGAAAAAAAGAAGTATGATAAAGTTGAAAAAGGAAAAAGTTAGAAAAAGAAAAAGAAAAAGAAAGAGAAAATAGAAACAAAAGCTTATAAGTGCCTGAAAATTGTAATGATACTTAACATTTTGAAAAATTATGTGAATAAGCTTAAAAAGAAAAAGAAAAAGAGTATAACAATAGAAAAACGACAAGTGTAATGATGAAACAATGGACCTGTGCACGAGGCATTATGTGTAAAAAAAAGTGTGTAAAAGTGTGTGAATAACATTCTTGCAGTTACATGTAACATTACTTTTTGTCTGTTGTAAACTATATATGTATGTGTGTGTGTGTGTGTGTGTGTGTGTGTGTGTGTGTGTGTGTGTGTGTGTGTGTGTGTGTGTGTGTGTCCTTATGTAATTAGTTTAGTGATGAAATGTATTGTTTTAGTTGTTAATATAATCATTGTGTTGATGTAAGTAATTGTTCGAATGTTTATATATAACTTTATGTAACTATTTTGTTGATGAAACTATTTGTTCTAATGTTTCAGTGTAATTATCTTATTGATGTAATGAATTGTTATAGGTCTTTAATGTAATAATTTTATTGACGAAAATAAACTAATATCTCCTCCTGATCCCTCCTGATTTTTCTCTCTCCTCCTTTTTATCTTTAGCTTTTTCTATCTTTCCTCCTTCCTATCTTTCCTCCTTTCTATCCCTCTCTCACTTCTATCTGTCCAAAACTTCTATCTCTACCTCTGCATCAACTCCTGTTAGTGTCTGTTCTTCCTTTGTAATCTCCTCTCCTCTCTTCTTCTCTTCTCTTCTCTTCTCTTCTCTTCTCTTCTCTTCTCTTCGCTTATCTACTCACTTCTCTTCTCTTCTATTCACTCTTCTCTTCTCTTCCCTTATCTCTTCTCTTCTTTTCAATTCTCTTCTCTTCTCTTCCTTTATCTCTTCTCTTCTCTTCAATTCTCTTCTCTTCTCTTCTCTCTCCTCATCCCTATTCTCTTCTCTCTTTCATCTTCTCTAATCTCTTCACTTCTCTTCTCTTCTCTTCGCTTTTTCTCTCCTCTCCTCTCCTCTCCTCTCCTCACACTTCACCTTACCTAACCTCCTCTCACCTCATCTCACCTCCTCTCACCTCACCTCACCTCACCTTCTCTCACCTCACCTCACCTTCTCTCACCTCACCTCACCTGACTTCCCCTCCTCTCACCTCCTCTCCTCTCACCTCACCTGACCTCCTCTCACCTCTCCTTCCCTCACCTCTCCTCCCCTCCCCTCCCCTCCCCTCCCCTCTCCTTCCCTCACCTCCTCTCACCTTAACTCACCTCCTCTCACATCCCCTCCCCACACCTCATCTCACATCATCTCCCCTCCCCTCACCTCCTCTCATCTAACCTCACCTCCTATCACCTCACCTTACCTCCTCTCTCCTCACCTCACCACATCTCATCTAACCTCATCTCATCTCATCACCTCACCTCATCTCATCTCACCTCACCTCCTCTCATCTCACCTCACCTCAACTCCTCTCATCTCATCTTCTCTCACCTCACCTCACCTCACCTCCTGTCACCTCACCCCACCTCCTCTTATATCACCTGACCTCACCTAACCTCACCTCCTCTCACCTCACTTAACCTCACCTCACCTCACCTCATCTCACCTCCTCTCACCTCACCTCACCTCACCTCGCCCCACCTCGTCTCTCCTCAACTCACCTCTTCTCACCTGACTTGAACTCCTCTTACCTCACCTCATCTCGGTTCACCTCCTCTCAAATCACTTTACCTCACCTCACCACAACTCAACTCACCTTACCTCACCTCAGCTAACCTCCTCTCACCTCACTTCATCTCACTTTCTCTCACCTTACCTAACCTCATCTCGGTTCACATCCTCTCAAATTACCTCACCTCACCTTACCTTCCCTCACCTCCTCTCACCTAACCTCACTTACCCTCCTTCTCACCTCACCTCCTCTCATTTCAGCTCACCTTGTATCATCTCACCTCATCTCACCTCCTCTTCTCTCACCTCACCTCACCTCACCTCCTCTAATCTCCATTCCTCTCACCTCACCTCCTGTTAACTCGCCTCACCTCACCTTCTGTCACCTAACCTCACCTCCTCTCACCTCACCTCACCCTACCTCACCGACCCTTCTCTCATCTCACCTCACCTCCTCTCACTTTATCTCACCTCCTCTCTCCTCATCTCCTCTCACCTCACCTCCTCTAACCTTACCTCACCTTACCTCACTTCACCTCCTCTCACCTCTTCTCACCTCAACTCCTCTCACCTCACCTCCTCTCACCTCACCTCCTCTCACCTCACCTCACCTCACCTCACCTCCTTTCACCTCACTCCCTCTCTCCTCATCTATTTTCACCTCAACTTCTCTCACCTCACCTCATCTCACCTCATCTCCTCTCATCTCACATCCTCTCACCTCACCTCACCTCACCTCCTCTCACATCACCTCACCTCACCTCATCTCCTCTCACCACACCTCACCTCACCTTACCTCACCTCACCACTTCTCACCTCACATCCTCTCACCTCATCTCACTTCACCTCACATCATCTCCTCTCACCTCACCTCAACTCACCTCACCTCACCTCCCCTCACCTCACCTCATCTTACCTCCTTCTCTCATCTCATCTCACCTCCTCTCTCCACACCTCACCTCACCTCAACTCACCTCAACTCACCACCTCTCACCTCACATCCTCTCACCTCATCTCACCTCACCTCACATCACCTCCTCTCACCTCACCTCAACTCACCTCACCTCACCTCACCTCCCTTCACCATACCACCTCTCACCTCACATCCTCTCACTTCACCTCCTATCACCTCACCTCACATTACCTCCTCTGACCTCACCTCAACTCACCTCATCTCACCTCCCCTCACCTAACCTCACCTCACTTTACCTCCTCTCACCTCACCTCACCTATTCTCACCTCATCTCCTCTCACCTCATATCCTCTCACCTCACCTCCCGTCACCACTTATCACCTCTTCTCACCTCACCTTACTTAACCTCCTCTCGCCTCTTCTGAACTGAACTCCTCTCACCTTAACTCATTTTACCTCAACCCACCTCAACTCACCTCACCTCACCTTCTCTCACCTCACCTCGCTTCACCTCACCTCACCTCACCTCACCTCCTTTCACCTCACCTTCTCTCACCTCACCTCACCTCACCTCACCTCTTACATCACCTCACATCACCTCACCTCTTTTCACCTCACCTCTTCTCACCTCAATCCTCACCTATTTTCACCTCTCCTTCTCTCACCTCACATCATCTCCCTTCATATCCTCTAACCTCACATCCTCTCACCTCACCTCATCTCCTCTCACCTCACCTCACCTCACCTCAACTGCTCTCACCACACCTCACCTCACCTCACCTCACATCCTCTTACCTCACCTCCTCTCACCTCATCTCATCTCACCTCACCTCACCTCACCCCCTCTCACCTCACCTCACCTCACCTCACCTCCCCTCACCTCACCACCTCTCACCTCACATCATCTCATCTCACCTCCACTCACCTAACTTCACTTCACCTTCTCTCACCTCACCTCACCTGACTTCACCTCCTATCACCCTCTCTCCTCTCCTCTCACCTCATCTCACCTCACCTCCCTTCCCCTCCCCTCCCCTCTTCTTCCCTCTCCTCACCTCACCTCCTCTCACCTCACCTTACCTCCTCTCACCTCACCTCACCACATTTCATCTAACCTAATTTCATCTCATCTCCTCTCACCTCACCTCACCTAACCTCACCTCATCTCATCTCACCTCATCTCCTCTCATCTCATCTTACCTGACTTCAATTCACCTCACCTCATCTCATCTACCCTCATCTGACCTCATCTCCTCTCACCTTACTTCACCTCATCTCACCTCCTCTCATCTCACCTCACCTCACTTCACCTCACCTCCTATCATTTTCTCTCACCTGACCTCACCTCACTTCACCTCACCTCAGCTCACCTCACCTCATCTCCTCTATTCCATCTCACCTCACCTCACCTCATTTCCCTTCCTCTCATCTCACCTCACCTCATCTCATCTAATCTCATCTCATCTCATCTCCTCTCACCTCACCTCCTCTCACCTCCTCATACATCACCTCACATCCTCTCACCTCACCCCACCTCTTCTTATCTCACCTCGCTTCACCTCATCTCACCTTATCTCACCTCACCTCACCTCACCTCACCTCACCTCACTTCACCTCACCCCACCTCCTCTCTCCTCACCTCACCTCCTTTCACCTCACTTGAACTCCTCTTACCTCACCTCTTCTCGGTTCACCTCTCAAATTACCTCACCTCACCTCTCCACACCTCCTCTCACCTTACCTCATCTCACCTCACCTCCTCTCACCTCACCTCATCTCACCTTCTCTCACCTTCCCTCACCTCATCTCGGTTCACATCCTCTCAAATCATCTGACATCACTTTACCTCACCTAACCATCTCTCACCTTACTTTACCTCACCTCACTCAGCCTCCTCCCCTCTCACCTCATCTCCTCTCATTTCAGCTCACCTTGTATCACCTTACCTTATCTCACCTCCTCTTCTCTCACCTCACCTCCTCTTCTCTCACCTCACCTCACCTCACCTTCTCTAACTTCAATTCCTCTCACCACACCTCCTGTCACCTCGCCTCACCTCACCTCCTGTCACCTCACCTCACCTCCTCTCACCTCACCTCACCCTACCTCACCTTCTCTCATCTCATCTCACCTCACCTCACAACCTCTCACCTCACATTCCCACCTCACCTCCTCTCACCTCATCTCACCTCACCTCACATCACCTCCTCTCACTTCAACTCAACTCACCTCATCTCCCCTCTCATCACCTCACCTCACCTTACCTCCTTCTCTCCTCACCTCACCTCACCTCACCTCACCTCACCTCCTCTCTCCACACTTCACCTCACCTCACCTCACCTCAACTCACCACCTCTCACCTCACATCCTCTCACCTCACATCCTTTCACCTCACATCCTCTCACCTCATCTCACCTCACCTCACATCACCTCCTCTCACCTCACCTCAACTCACCTCATCTCACCTCACCTCCCCTCACCTCACCACCTCTCACCTCACATCCTCTCACTTCACCTCCTATCACCTCACCTCATATTACCTCCTCTGACCTCACCTCAACTCACCTCACCTCACCTCCCCTCACTTCACCATCAACTCACCTTACCTCCTCTCACCTCACCTCATCTCCTCTCACCTCATATCCTCATATCTCACCTACCGTCACCACTTATCCCCTCTTCTCACCTCAACTCATCTCCTCTCACCTTACCTCACCTTCTCTCACCTCACCCCACCGCCTCTTACCTCATCACACCTCACCTCACCTCCTTTCAACTCACCTCCTCTCAACTCACCTCCCACCTCAACTCACCCAACCTCATCTCAACTCACCTCCTCTCACCTCATCTCTCACGTCACCTCACGTCACCTCACTCCACCACACCAAACCTCACTTCTTCTAACCTCCTCTCACCTCACTTCCTCCTACCTCACCTCACCATATCTCCTCTCACCTCACCTCACACCCTCTCACCTCACCTTTTCTCCTCTCACCTCACCTCACCTCCTCTCACCTCACCTTTTCTCCTCTTACCTCACCTCACCTCCTCTCACACACCTCACCTCATTTCCCCTCACCTAACCTCACCTCACTTCCTCTCACCGCACCTCACCTCATCTCACTTCCTCTCACTTCACCTCCTTTCATCTCCTCTCACCTCACCTCCTCTCAACTCATCTCACCTCACCTCACCTCTTCTTACCTAACTTCACCTTGTATCACCTCACCTCATCTTATCTCATCTCCTCTCATCTCACCTCATCTCACCTCACCTCCTCTAACCTTGCTTCATCTCACCTCACCTGCTCTCACCTTGCCTCACCTCACTTAACCTCTTTTCATATCACCTCACTAATTGAGGTTTTTAAAATTTTCCATGGTTTTGATAATATTAACATAAACAACTATGTAACTACCGATCTCACAAGCTCCACCCGTAACAATGGCTTCAAGATCATTGGTAAGCGTTTTAGATCGAATGAAGCGAAGCACTTTTTCTTCAATAGAATCGTAAATGTTTGGAATTCTCTCCCAGCACAAATAGTTAACAGTATTACAATTGAATCATTTAAGAAAAAACTCGATAAGCACTTAGCATCCGTTCACCAAGTCGAATATTTCATTACTGCGTTAATATATATATATATTTTTTTTAGCATAGATTACTCCTTGTTTTTATTTCTTTCCTATACAAATTCCATGTTAGTTTTTCCATACTACATGGTATCACTTCCTCTTCCGGCCAGCTTCGGCTGAAGGGAGGGGTGGGTGGGGAGGAGCCTTCCACTTTCCTGTCATTTTGTCTCTATCAAGTAGATACTATAGTAATAGTAGTGTAGCTAAACAGTCAGCCTCGTTAGATCCAGTAAGACTGTTGTTGTCTGTTCTTCCTTTGTACTCCTTTGTACTCCTCCTCCTGCTTCACAGGCTCTTCACTCTCATCGCCGAAATCATTATTTTCCTGTTCACTCTCCTTCCCACGCTGCCTCACGGTACTCTTGACGGTGCAGGTGACGTAGTGGCCCAGAATGCACTGGTCACACTCCCCGAAGCAGAAAACGTCATTGTAATCATCTTCCACGTCAGAGAGGTAGTGGCACATCCTCGCGTCGTCAGAGAACTCAAGACTCGCGTGGGATCTGTTGTCTGGGATGTAGATTTCTTCAGCCTCTTTTTCCTCATCGCTGGAGTCAATTTGTTCGTCCTTCTTGGATGTGAATATCTCGCCTTGTTAACATTGTGATCCTCCTTCAGTGCATCTTTAAGTGTCTTGTTGCCGCCGTAGATCACTTCCAGAGTAGTGAGCAATCCTTCGTGGACCTGTGCGTCCCACGTGACAACAGTGTTAAAGATTTGCTTCACCATCTTACGCTCTTAAATCCGCCTCTTCTTCTTCTGGTTTTCATCCTCTTCAGTTTTCTCTTTATTCTCATGAATTTCAACAGATTCTTTTCCGTCACCTTTATTCTTTCTTTGCGTATATTCAGAACTTTCATCACTGGAGTCATCGTCACTTGGTCTTTCCTCGTCATCTTCAAAACTATCATCCATGCAGTCTCCATACATCTCCTTGTCCTGTACTTTTTCAAAGTGAATCAGCGTGTTCAGTCCTTTCTTGAAGTGACGATGTATGATGCCCTGCATGGCGTAGTGCACCTTACGCATCATCACCTCCTGTTCCTTGTGGCTCTTTCCCTGCAGACGGAAGTACATGCGCCGCAGGAAGGCTCTGATGATGTACGCCACGTGCTGCATCACCATTCTGTTGGGGAAGGCAAGCCGCCCCAGCATGTCTTCGTGTGCCTTTCCCGGCTTATTCAGGCGAGTTATAGCTAGGACGAATTTCTTGGAGCACGTGGTCTGCATGGACGTGTACTCAGCCCTGTCTAGCTCAAAGTTAGTGGCAGAAGGATCGGGTTTGGCCAAGCACTAGTATTGTGCTGCCTCGGGCGTGGCTTCAACACCCTTCATCACTGCACTCCAAGCCTGCTCATCAAAGCAGCAGTGTTTGTGGAGCCACTCCTGCACGTAGTCAGTCTTAGAAAGTTCCCACTTCCATTCATCCTCGTCCTCCTCAGAGTTACACACATTTGCTAGAGGTTTATCTTCCAAAACCTCATTCAAGTCTGATTTCTTGTAACACTCCCACATTTGAACATTTTCCTCTTCCATGTCACACTCAACACACCGGCACTGAGTCTCACCCTCCGCTTCCATCTGTACACGAGCCTTGGTTTTCTTCACTTTAAGCTGATGAAGAGCGTCCAACCGTCTCTTCTTGGCACGGGTGGCTCGAATCTCCCGAACCTGGACAGCTCGACTCATGTTTGTATCATCTTGATCCAATGTATAGGGGGCTGCGTTGCCCTCCTTAAGGGGCTTTATGCTCCATATTGTGTGAAACATTTATGTTTTATTACCGAAATCTACGAAATGCTATACCATAGGTGAAGATTTTAACGTATTATATTTTTGATGAACAACCGGTTTAAACCAGATCAACCAGCTTGAAGGCAGCGGCGGAGCCTTCAAAACGGCGGCATGTTGGAGCTACGATAACATTACCTCGCCCTTAATAGCATCATGGGTAAGATTCACTATGTTTACACACACAAAGGTAATAGTAGAAGTAAAACTAATAGTAATAATTATACTAACGATAATAATAAAAAATAATGAAAATGAAAATAATAATGATAATGATGATAATAATAATCATTATAGTAATAAAAATAATAGTAATAATGATGATAATAATAATAATTATTACAATAATAATAGGGTCACGCCCCACACATCGCCTGCACCGTGCCCGGACAGATGGCCGACGGACATTTCACCGACGGACATTTGGCCGAACGGACATTTGGCCGACAGACATTTCACCAACGGACATTTCACTGATGGACATTTCACCGACGGAAATTTGGCCGAACGGACATTTGGCCGACGGACATTTGGCCGACAGACATTTGGCCGAAAGGACACTTGGCAGAACATACACGTAGAGAAGCCTCGACTTAAAACTTCGAATCCCCAAACAAGCTCTGACGTTACTTACTCGCTGGTTCGCCACAAGTAACAGAAGACGAAGTTATTCAAAGAGAAACAAGTAAGCATTCACATCCGCCTGATGCCAGCCGTAATCTGTCTTTGAAAACAGTACAGAAAATTAAAGAAAGACACAAGCAGTCAGAGGAAGTGACATCGACTATAATACAAAACAACACTAGTGAGTACCCACTTGATGCTACAAGTGCTCTTCCTAAAAAAAGAAACACTGGCAAGAATTGTGCGTAGACAACGGAAGGCACCAGACGGAGAAATTTTAACTGACGATTTACGGAAATCAATTAGAGGAGAAAAAGTTATTATTTATGAAAGTGACAACCTGCTTCTAGCAACGCCTCAAAAGTTACAGCTTCTTGCTTTGAAAGACATCTGGCTGTGTGATGGAACTTTTGATTCTGCGCCATTAGGCTTTCAGCTGTATAGAATACATGTTATAGTGGATGAGAGTCATACTGTTCCCTTAGTATACTGTATCGCTAGGAACAAAAACCAAGCAACTTATGACTTGATTTTTAACACTCAAACTAGTAAGACCAGGTCTTAATCCCTTGTCAATCACCATTGATTATG
>JAXIVD010000199.1:40000-60000 GCA_036785275.1 Cancer borealis | reverse complement strand
TGATTTTTAAGGTCGATTTCTCTTGCTTTTATTTCGCTAATTCCTAACATTCTCACTTAAATTCATCTCTCTCTCTCTCTCTCTCTCTCTCTCTCTCTCTCTCTCTCTCTCTCTCTCTCTCGCTCTCGCTCTCGCTCTCGCTCTCGCTCTCTTTTTTTTTTTTTTTTTTATTAAAACATATGACACAATTATGTACAGAAAGAACTTAAAGCTGTGTATTGGCGTGCACAGCTATATTAAAAGTTCCATGACACATGAAATATATACTACATAATAACTTATAATACATAATATATAATATTAGCACCACATCGCTAAAAAGTTCATGTTACGTGTGGGGCAGGAATGGTGTAGGGAGTGTGCCTCTCCAGGTGTTGGCGGCCATCTTTGCCTGCTGGTTGGACATATGTGGTACATCAGGCGTGGCCTCCGTGAAGCCGTTCCACAGTCGAGCTGCCCTGGCCATATAGGTCCGTTGGTGCTGCGACGTGTGGGAGAGGAGCACCACCACACGTTGATTTCCTGTTGCTGCTTGTCGCGTCGTCCTATGGGCTGGGTGAGGCGGCAGGCACAGCCGGGTGAGGTGGGGGGTGCGCAGCACCTGAGTCTTGTGACAGACAGTCAGGGCTGATACGTCCCTGCGGTGTTCGAGAGACGTCATGCTGGAAGGGATCTCCGCTTCTTCCCACAGCAGTCGGAGGGCACGTCTCTGCACCGCGTCAAGGCGCCGGGTGTGAGTGGCGGCACCGGACATCCATGCCAAGGCAACATATTCCATACATGGACGAATCTGTGCCTTGTACAGAGTCAGGATGCCTCGGGAGTCGAGGCTTCCCGCCACCCTGCGAAGGGCAGACACACGCTGAGAGGTCTGGCGGGCTACAGACGTGATGTGTCGCTCGTAGCGCAGCTCCCGGTCAATGGTGACTCCCAGGATCTTGATGTTATCCTGGAGGTGCAGCCGAACGCCCTCAAACCGTAGCTGTCCCTCCACTGCCTGAGGAGCAGCAGGAGACCGGGAGACAACCATGGCGTGTGTCTTATTCGGCGCGAAGTCGACCTGCCACACCTTCCCCCACTCCTCTGCTGCCTTCAGCTGCTTGTTGACGGCGACGACGGCGCGCTGGCTGTCCTGACGGCAATAGGAAAGGGATATGGTGCAATCGTCAGCATAAGCCTTAACTGCTGGTATCTGACGGAGCAGGTCATCTATGTACACGTTCCACAGGACTGGCCCCAACACTGAGCCCTGTGGAACTGAAGCTCTTATACAGGCAGGTATGGAAGACCGCCCGTTGAGAACTACTCGGAGCGTCCTTCCTTGAAGGTAGTCCTCGAGCAGTATTAGCAGACTTCCATCGACACCCTTGGCGCGTAGCTTTGCCAGAAGGCCGGAGTGCCACACTCGATCAAAGGCGCCGGCGATGTCCAGTGCCACCACGAGTGTGTCCAAGCCTTCATCGAGGGTGTCTTGCCATTCTTGTGAGAGAAGGAGGAGGTCGGAGGTGGAGCGGCCTGGCCTGAAACACTCTCTCTCTCTCTCTCTCTCTCTCTCTCTCTCTCTCTCTCTCTCTCTCTCTCTCTCTCTCTCTCTCTCTCTCATGCAAATTGCAAGGAGAAGGAAAAAGAGACGCAGGAAGCTGGGAGGTAAAAGAGGAAAGGGGAAAACAGAAGAAGGATAATAAGTAGAAAAGGTGTGAAGGGGATTTAATTAATTACCTGTATATCATCATACCTGTATCGAGTTACCTGAGGTGTTATGAAGTGTTAAGAAGGGACAGGTGGAGAGACAAAGCCAGAAGGAGTTAAAATTATTCGTGTGAAAGTTAAGATGAGTTGCAATTAAATGGAAAAAAAATTAAAAAAATCTTAATAAACGAACACAGTGAGGAAGAGAAGACCAAGAGGAGAAAAAAGAGGAGGAAGAAGAGGAGAAACAGGAAGAAGAAGAGGAGGAGGAGGAGGAGAAGGAGGAGGAGGAGGAGGAGGAGGAGGAGGAGGAGGAGGAGGAAGAGGAGGAAGAGGAGGAGGAGGAAGAGGAGGAAGAGGAGGAGGAGGAGGAGGAGGAGGAGGAGTACATAGGTGTACATAGGAGAGACGAGTGACAGGAGGCCTTGCGACCTATGGCGAGGTCACTCGTTTAACTACGCTATAAGACTGAGATATTATAGAGCAAGAGGTAAGGATAGAACAGATGAAGGCTCCTCCCCAACCACCAGTCCCTCCGGCGTTACCCGGCAGGAAAAAGAACGAAGAAAAAACACCTCGTTTGTTGAAAGAGACAAACGAGGAAATTTTATATAGGTGTGATGCCTCCAATTTAATCTCAAATAGGCCTACTGAATGTACCTTTTTGTTTTGTTTAGTCTGCCCTTAGATCCTGTATTCCCAAGGGGATACTGCATTATATAAATGTTTTTACTCACACATCATTCATATTATATTAATGTTTATATTAGAATTGTTTCTCCAAGCTTTCAAATCCTATGCAGTCAACCCCTCCCACCAGACAGTTTTCTATGGAAAGAAATTAGTATCATAATCTAATCACTATTAATAGTCATTAACTTGTCAAAATGCTCTCCATAGTCTAATATAATTAACCTACTTAGTTATCTTCCCACAAAACTTTGTTAAGAATGACGTAATATTGCATCATATGAGGTGATCATGCCCCGGGGCTCGTCGACGTGCAAAAAGTCACGTAGACAAAAATTTTCCCCTATATAGTAATCCAGAGATCAGGTTCAATAGATATCTAAATGTCACTTATTTAGCGTCAAAATTAATTTCCTATAAACTGATAACTATTTCACGTCTCAATAATCAATTAATAATAAGATCAAAGGAGGAATATCCTCGAAACCCCCCCCCTTCTCCCTTCTCATCTCCCGCCTTTTTCCCAGAGAGCGTCACTCGGTGTTCAACGTTGATTGCGTTCACAGGTGAGTGATATCGCTCTCGGAATCCCTCAATATTTGTGAAATTCAATGCCTCTCACCATTAATATATAATCCATAATCTTCCCCAGTAACCTGACAATATATATAAACCCCTATTGAGATCTATTATAAGTGGATAATATCAATTTCCTTCTCTTAAAGAAGGACAACGTGGTTTCAAAACCGCATGGTCCCCTATTTCCCTACAAAATATTTCATGGTGTACAATATATATTTTTCACGGTCATTTCTATGTTATTGTGACTGTGTATTAACTTCTGAGTTAAGGAAGTGAATTATACGGACTCGGTGTTCAACGTTGATTGCGTTCACAGGGAAAGAATGCCTCCACGACAGTTACACCAATTTCTCATTTACTTTCTTTTGTTTTTGTAGTTAAATGAACCGCTAGAAGCCACTGCCAAATTTCCAAGTTAAGCTTTAGGAAACTATGTGTCACGTAAGACGGTCTGATAGACCCAGCCCATGTATTCAGGAATAGGAATCGCGTATTCCTACTTAGTGAGGAAGAATTATACTATGTATGCATAAACAGAAACATTGAGATCACCTTATTTTCGGAAATCCCCTGAGAAAAGGTTCTTTAACTGTTCTCAGGCCCAGTTACAAAATTATAACATTTTTAAGGTGATATTTTTCAGGGAAGGGAGTCAAGGGTATAATGTGTAATGTGTGAAGAGTTTGGTATCTCGAGGTGAGATAAGTATTGCCAACTCTGTATTTATTTTCTTTTTGAGGAAGATGATGTTTTTCTGCCATGAGCCATTAAGTTGTCTGATACTATAACTAAGCCGTGTTTCTAAGACTCAATGATCAGCCTGTGATATTCAAAGTATACATTAAATAAATAACTCAAGAAAAATCTGAGAAAGTGATTCTGTGTTAATACTAACCTCCGTTGGTGTGGTAAGGTTAATAGGGAGGTGCTCAACACTCTTGAAAAAGGATATGAAACAAATCCACGAATCCATGTGCCTTATTGAAACTCAGTCCACTCTACCAAATAAATAAATTGTTAAATCAGTTCCCCTTTTCTTTTCATTGGTCGCCTATATTTCCTTGGTAGTAATTATTTTCTCTTTCGAATATTTTAACTTCCCTTTAGGAAGAAATTAAATTCCCTGAGAATCCCCTAATTCTCATTAAACCTTTGGGGGTGGTGGCAGCT
Source organism: Cancer borealis (assembly GCA_036785275.1). NCBI lineage: Eukaryota > Metazoa > Arthropoda > Malacostraca > Decapoda > Cancridae > Cancer > Cancer borealis. Next base: position 55,869 of record JAXIVD010000199.1, on the reverse strand, counting down.
TTCTTTTCTTAATATTCAGGGAAATATCCAACATCAGGGACCATTAATAAATATAATTAATCAAAGTAAATATCTTTTTAATTGCCATGAGAGTTCCCCATTCGAAGTTAATTTAATGACAAGGCACCACACTGGTGGTCCTTCAGCAGTGAAGTGAAAGTAAAACAAATTAATTAGGTAAGGAAATTAATCAAGCAATAACATCATTTAAATAAATAACGTACCTCAGAACCCGAACTGCCTCAGCCCTCCCCCGGGCACCACATAGGAAAGATGGAAAAATAGAATGGCTAATCTAAATCAATCTAACACTACCGCGGGACAAAATTTAAAAGTCGAATTCCTTATAATACTTGTCTAATCGATTTTTAAAGGTGACAATCGTGTTAGCTTGATCTATAGATGCTGGTAGTTTATTCCAAAAGTCAATTACCCGTATATTAAATTTTTTTTTCTCGCAAATCGGTATTGAAACGTTGTCCTTTAATCTTTAAGCCATTATTTCGCGTTATCAGTTGTGATGAGAGCTCGAAGAAATGTTCAAGGTTTATGTGATCTCTATTCTTTAGTATCTTGAAGGTTTCAATCAGATCACCTCTGATTCGACGGTCTTTTAAGGAAAACATATCTAATCTTTTCAGACGCTCTTCATAAGACAAGCCACGAAGGCCCGGAACTAGTTTAGTTGCTCGTCTTTGCACGCTCTCTAGTTTATTTTCATCTTTTAGATAGCACGGCGACCAAAACTGAACTGCATATTCTAAGTGGAGTCTCACTAACGAAGTATAAAGACGCGTTATGACTTCCGGATTCTTACATTGAAAATTACGAGCAATAAATCCAAGAATAATGTTAGCTTTTCGACTAGCAGCCAAACATTGTATGCCATTCTTCAAATCACTTTTTACTAGTACTCCTAGATCCTTTTCTTCTTCAATTTTCATTAAATTTTGTGACTGTAATTTATAATTATACTTTCGATTATTGAAACCAACGCGCATTACTTTACATTTATCTTTATTAAACTTCAAAAGCCATTTATCACTCTAGGTACTTAAGTTGTCTAAATCCTGCTGTATGACCTTACAGTCGCCAATCGTGAGTGTTTTACCACCTATTTTGGTATCGTCAGCGGACTTGAATATTTTAGTAGTAATGCCGCAGTCTAAATCATTTATATATATCAAGAGGAGTAAAGGACCCAAAACAGACCCCTGTGGAACTCCACTAGAAACATGAAGCCAATCGGAGGCTTCACCATTAATCACAACTCGCTGCTTCCGATCCATTAGCCAGCTATCTATCCACGTACACAACTGATCTCCCATTCCGTGAGTTTTAGTTTGATCAAAAGACGCTTGTGTGGCACGGTATCAAACGCTTTTCTGAAATCGAGATAAATAATATCAGAAGGAACTCGCTCGTCGTAATTTGAGAGGACATAATTATAAAATTCCAACAGATTTGAGAGACAAGATCTGTTGTTTCGAAAGCCATGTTGAGTGTTTAAAATCAGATTGTGATTATCTAGGAAAGATGTAATTTTATCTCTGATAATTTTTTCAAGAATTTTGATAACTACCGAAGTAAGACTGATGGGTCTATAATTACCAGCTTCGCATTTGTTACCTTTCTTGAATATCGGTGTGACATTTGCACATTTCCAAAGACTTGGCACTGATCTTTCCTGAAGGGATTTGTTAAAGAGTAATTTCAAGGGTAACAAAAGTTCATCTTGGCACTCTAGTAATAATCTCGCTGATAATTGATCAGCACCTGTACTTTTATTTGGGTCTAAGTTTCTTAAATATTTAACTATATGGCTTTCAGTTATTTCATCAATTTTAAACATTTCATTTTCGGATCTTCTAAACATGTAATTTACAATCGGCAGTGACGATATATCTTCGGTGATAAACACGCTATGGGAAAAGGTATTTAGAATTTAAGCCATATTTTTACAATCACTCACAAGTCTGTTGTTAACATCTTTTATAGAGCCAACTTTATCTTTTACAGTTTTCTTACTACGTATGTACTGATAGAACTTTTTAGGATTTGTTTTCGATTGCTGCGATATACTAATTTCAAGGTTATGTTTCGCATTTTTAATTACATTCTCACAGTGCCTTTTGGTAGCAATGTAGTGCATGAAGTCATCATCTGATTTAGAGGAGGAGGAGGAGGAGGAGGAGGAGGAGGAGGAGGAGGAGGAGGAGGAGGAGGAGGAGGAGGAGGAGGAGGAGTACAAAGGAGTACAAAGAAAGAACAGACAATAATAGTCTTACTGGACCAAACGAGGCTGTCTGTTTGGCTACACTACTACTATAATATCTACTTGATAGAGACAAAAGGACAGCAAAGTGGAAGGCTCCGCCATACCCACTTCTCCCTCCAGCCGAAGCTGGCGGAAAGAGGAAGTGATAACATGTAGCAGGAGGAGGAGGAGGAGGAAGAAAAAAAACTACTTTAGTCAACATTGAATCACAAATAAATAAAATGTATTATATTATGGCAAACTAGTCTGGTACTTACATACGATATTATAAAAGAAAATCATGTTAGCTCCAACCTGGAAGCTTAGCTCTACTCCCTTTTGGAACGGAAAAAAAACAACCTCTATATTTTCGTCACCTCAGTTTTGCAAGTACGTTAAAAGTTACCTTCCTCAATCTCTTGAGTAAAATGGTTAAGAATATGAAGATGAAGAACATGACGCCAGTTACCGAGAGTTTTACCGAGCATTCCATGGAGCCCGAGAAGACAGTGAAAGAGGACCCCAGCAGCACTTCAACCAACGGCACCATGAAGACAATAAAGAAAAAGCACCTCAAGATGGGGAAGGTCCTGGGGGAAGGTCAGTACGGCGTGGTGCACAGAGGGCGGCTGGCTCTCTCCCGGGACAGGATCGTGAAGGTGGCCATCAAGAAGCCCCTGGACGATCCTGAGCTCATTGCGAAAACCTCTGAGGAGGCGGAGCTACTCCGGGAGGTGGAAGGCGAGGCTGGCGTTCCCCGGCTTTACGGGGTGACGACTGACTCTCCTCCCTCCTTGGTGATGGAGCTGTGCCCGGGAGAGCCGCTGGAAGACTGCCTAAGGAGAGGAGAGGTGCGCTCCTGTCTGCTGGCCCTCGTGCAGGTGTGCGGCATTGTGCGGCGCCTGCATGCCAGGGGCGTCACCCACGGTGGCATCCACGAAAGGAACGTGTTGGGGGACGCGTCCAACGAGGGTGACGTGCGTGCGTTCCTGCTGGACTTTGGTCTGGCTAAGAGGGACACTGACCGCCTCCAGCAGGAGTCCGATGTCATTGACATTGTGGCTACTGCGCTGGAGGTCATCCCCCGACGTGGAGGCTCAACATGACCTCTGACCTAGAGAAGGTCACCGCCCTGCTGCACCAGGCCCTGGAAGATGGTGACCTGTCCGTGTGAGTCTGGGGGTGATGAAAAAAAGGATCTGTGAAGAAGGCCTTCAGTGTATAAAAAGTGTAGTGAAAGTAAGAAAATAAAAGTTGAAAAAGAAAATAAAAGAATAAGAAAAGAAAAAGAAAAGAAAAGAGTTAATAGAAAAAAACAACAAGTGTAGTGATGAAAAAAGGACCTGTGAAGAAGGCCATCAGTGTAGTGAAAGTATGAAAATAAAAGTTGAAAAAGAATGAAAAATCATAAGAGAAGTAAAAGAAAAGGAAAAAGTTAATAGAAAAAAACAAGTGTAGTGATGAAAAAAGGACCAGTGAAGAAGGCCTTAAGTGTAGTGAAAGTGCTTGAAAATTGCATTGATACATGAATATTTGAAAAAAAAAAGAAGTATGATAAAGTTGAAAAAGGAAAAAGTTAGAAAAAGAAAAAGAAAAAGAAAGAGAAAATAGAAACAAAAGCTTATAAGTGCCTGAAAATTGTAATGATACTTAACATTTTGAAAAATTATGTGAATAAGCTTAAAAAGAAAAAGAAAAAGAGTATAACAATAGAAAAACGACAAGTGTAATGATGAAACAATGGACCTGTGCACGAGGCATTATGTGTAAAAAAAAGTGTGTAAAAGTGTGTGAATAACATTCTTGCAGTTACATGTAACATTACTTTTTGTCTGTTGTAAACTATATATGTATGTGTGTGTGTGTGTGTGTGTGTGTGTGTGTGTGTGTGTGTGTGTGTGTGTGTGTGTGTCCTTATGTAATTAGTTTAGTGATGAAATGTATTGTTTTAGTTGTTAATATAATCATTGTGTTGATGTAAGTAATTGTTCGAATGTTTATATATAACTTTATGTAACTATTTTGTTGATGAAACTATTTGTTCTAATGTTTCAGTGTAATTATCTTATTGATGTAATGAATTGTTATAGGTCTTTAATGTAATAATTTTATTGACGAAAATAAACTAATATCTCCTCCTGATCCCTCCTGATTTTTCTCTCTCCTCCTTTTTATCTTTAGCTTTTTCTATCTTTCCTCCTTCCTATCTTTCCTCCTTTCTATCCCTCTCTCACTTCTATCTGTCCAAAACTTCTATCTCTACCTCTGCATCAACTCCTGTTAGTGTCTGTTCTTCCTTTGTAATCTCCTCTCCTCTCTTCTTCTCTTCTCTTCTCTTCTCTTCTCTTCTCTTCTCTTCTCTTCGCTTATCTACTCACTTCTCTTCTCTTCTATTCACTCTTCTCTTCTCTTCCCTTATCTCTTCTCTTCTTTTCAATTCTCTTCTCTTCTCTTCCCTTATCTCTTCTCTTCTTTTCAATTCTCTTCTCTTCTCTTCCTTTATCTCTTCTCTTCTTTTCAATTCTCTTCTCTTCTCTTCTCTCTCCTCATCCCTATTCTCTTCTCTCTTTTATCTTCTCTAATCTCTTCACTTCTCTTCTCTTTTCCTCGTTTTTTCTCTCCTCTCCTCTCCTCTCCTCTCCTCACACTTCACCTTACCTCACCTCCTCTCACCTCATCTCACCTCCTCTCACCTCACCTCACCTCACCTTCTCTCACCTCACCTCACCTTCTCTCACCTCACCTCACCTGACTTCCCCTCCTCTCACCTCCTCTCCTCTCACCTCACCTGACCTCTTCTCACCTCTCCTTCCCTCACCTCTCCTCCCCTCCCCTCCCCTCCCCTCCCCTCTCCTTCCCTCACCTCCTCTCACCTTAACTCACCTCCTCTCACATCCCCTCCCCACACCTCATCTCACATCATCTCCCCTCCCCTCACCTCCTCTCATCTAACCTCACCTCCTATCACCTCACCTTACCTCCTCTCTCCTCACCTCACCACATCTCATCTAACCTCATCTCATCTCATCACCTCACCTCACCTCATCTCACCTCACCTCATCTCCTCTCACATCACCTCACCTCACTTCACCTCACCTCACCTTACATCACCTCATCTCCTCTACCCTCATCTCACCTCATCTCCTCTCCCTTCACCTCACCTCATCTCATCTCACCTCACCTCCTCTCATCTCACCTCACCTCAACTCCTCTCATCTCATCTTCTCTCACCTCACCTCACCTCACCTCCTGTCACCTCACCCCACCACCTCTTATATCACCTGACCTCACCTAACCTCACCTCCTCTCACCTCACCTCCTCTCACCTCACCTCACCTCACCTCACCCAACCTCGTCTCTCCTATCTCACCTCTTCTCACCTCACTTAAACTCCTCTTACCTCACCTCATCTCGGTTCACCTCCTCTCAAATCACTTTACCTCACCTCACCACAACTCCTCTCACCTTACCTCACCTCAGCTAACCTCCTCTCACCTCACTTAATCTCACTTTCTCTCACCTTACCTAACCTCATCTCGGTTCACATCCTCTCAAATCACCTCCCCTCACCTCCTCTCACCTCACATCACTTAACCTCCTTCTCACCTCACCTCCTCTCATTTTAGCTCACCTTTTATCATCTCACCTCATCTCACCTCCTCTTCTCTCACCTCACCTCACCTCACCTCCTCTAATCTCAATTCCTCTCACCTCACCTCCTGTCACCTCGCCTCACCTCACCTTCTGTCACCTAACCTCACCACCTCTCACCTCACCTCACCCTACCTCACCGACGCTCCTCTCATCTCACCTCACCTCCTCTCACCTTATCTCACCTCCTCTCTCCTCACCTCCTCTCACCTCGCCTCCTCTAACCTTACCTCACCTCACCTCACTTCACCTCCTCTCACCTCTTCTCACCTCAACTCCTCTCACCTAAACTCCTCTCACCTAACCTCACCTCACTTCACCTCACCTCCTCTCACCTCACCCCCTCTCTCCTCACCTATTTTCACCTCACCTTCTCTCACCTCACCTAATCTAACCTCATCTCCTCTCATCTCACATCCTCTCACCTCACCTCACCTCACCTCACCTCCTCTCACATCACCTCACCTCACCTCATCTCCTCTCACCACACCTCACCTCACCTTACCTCACCTCACCACCTCTCACCTCACATCCTCTCACCTCATCTCACTTCACCTCACATCACCTCCTCTCACCTCACCTCAACTCACCTTACCTCACCTCCCCTCACCTCACCACCTCTCATCTCATGTTCCCACCTCACCTCCTCTCACATCATCTCACCTCACCTCACATCACCTCCTCTCACCTTAACTCAACTCACCTCACCTCACCTCCACTCACCTCACCTCACCTTACCTTCTTCTCTCCTCACCTCATCTCACCTCACCTCCTCCCTCCACACCTCACCTCACCTCACCTTACCTCCTTCTCTCCTCACCTCATCTCACCTCACCTCCTCCCTCCACACCTCACTTCTCCTCACCTCAACTCACCTCAACTCACCTCACATCCTCTCACCTCATCTCACCTCACCTCACATCACCTCCTCTCACCTCACCTCAACTCACCTTACCTCACCTCACCTCCCCTCACCTCACCACCTCTCACCTCACATCCTCTCACTTCACCTCCTATCACCTCAACTCACATTACCTCCTCTGACCTCACCTCAACTCACCTCACCTCACCTCACCTCACCTCCCCTCCCCTCTCCTCTCCTTCCCTCTCCTCACATCACCTCCTCTCGCCTCAACTCACCTGCTCTCACATCCACTACCCTCACCTCATCTCACCTCATCTCTCCTCCCCTCACCTCCTATCACCTAACCTCACCTCCTCTCACCTCACCTTACCTCCTCTCACCTCATCTCACCGCATCTCATCTAACCACATCTCATCTCATCTTCTCTCACCTCACCTCACCTAACCTCACATCACCTCCTCTCACCTCACCTCATCTCACCTCCTCTCCTCTCACCTCACCTCATCTCACCTCCACTAACCTCAATTCATCTCACCTCACCTCCTGTCACCTCGCCTTACCTCACCTCTTGTCACCTAACTTCACCTCCTCTCACCTCACCTCCTCTCACCTCATCTCTTTTCACCTCACTTCACCACCCCTCACCTCACCCCCTCAATCCTCACCTATTTTCACCTCTCCTTCTCTCACCTCACATCATCTCACTTTATCTCCTCTAACTTCACATCCTCTCACCTCACCTCACCTCCTCTCACCTCACCTCACCTCACCTCAACTCCTCTCACCACACCTCACCTCACCACTTCTCACCACACATCCTCTTACCTCACCTCCTTTCACCTCATCTCACCTCACCTCACATCACCTCCACTCACCTCACCTCAACTCACCTCACCTCACCTCCCCTCACCTCACCACCTCTCACCTCACATCATCTCACCTCACCTCCTCTCACCTAACTTAACCTCACCTTCTCTCACTTCACCTCACCTGACTTCACCTCCTCTCCTCTCACCTCACCTCACCTCCTCTCACCTCATCTCACCTCACCTCACCTCCCTTCCCTTCCCCTCCTCTCTCCTTCCCTTTCCTCACCTCACCTCGTCTCACCTCACCTTACCTCCTCTCACCTCACCTCACCACATTTCATCTAATCTCATCTCATCTCATCTCCTCTCACTTCACCTCATCTAACCTCACCTCATCTTATCTCACCTCATCTCCTCTCACCTCACCTTACCTCACTTTATCTCACCTCAGCTCACCTCACCTCATCTCCTCTACCCTCATCTGACCTCATCTCCTCTCACCTCACTTCACCTCATCTCACCTCACCTCACCTCCTCTCATCTCACCACACCTCACTTCACCTCACCTCCTCTCATTTACTCTCACCTCACCTCAGCTCACCTCACCTCATCTCCTCTACCCTCATCTCACTTCACCTCACCTCAGCTCCTCATACATTACCTCACATCCTTTCACTTCACTTCACCTCACCTCCTGTCACCTCATCCCACCTCCTCTTATCTCACCTCACCTCCTGTCACTTCGCCTCACCTCACCTACTGTCACCTAACCTCACCTCCACTCACCTCACCTCATCTCATCTCACCTCACCTTTTCTCACCTTATCTCACCTCCTCTCTCCTCACCTCACCTCACCTCATCTCCTCGCACCTCACCTATCCTCACCTCACCTTTTCTCACCTCATCTTACCTCCTCTCACCTCACCTCCTCTAACCTTACCTCACCTCACCTCACTTCACCTCCTTTCACCTCAACTACTGTCACCTTAGGTCATCTCACCTCATCTCACCTCATTTCACCTCACCTCCTCTCACCTCACCTTACATCCTCTTACCTCACCTCATCTCACATCACCTCACCTCACCTCACCTACTCTCACCCACCTCTTCTCACCTTACCTCACCTCCTCTCACCTCATTTCACCTCACCTCATCTCCTCTCACCACACCTCACCTCACCCAACCTCACCTCACCACCTCGGACCTCACATCCTCTCACCTCATCTCACTTCACCTCACATCACCTCCTCTCACCTCACCTCAACTCACCTCCCCTCACCTCACCACCTCTCTCTTCACAATCTCTCACCTCACCTCTTCTCACTTCATGTCACCTCACCTCACACTACCTACTCTCACCTCACCTCAACTCACCTCACTTCACCTCCCCTCTCCTCACCTCACCTTACCTCCTCTCATCTCACTTCACCTCACCTCCTCTCACCTCATATCCTCTCACCTCACCTCCTCTCACCTCCTATCACCTCATCTCACCTCACTTCCTCTTTCCTCATCTCATCTCACCTCCTCGCACCTCAACTCACGTCACTACCTATCATCTCACCTCACCTCACCTCCTCTTACCTCACCTCACCTCACCTCACCTCCTTTCACCTTACCTCTTCTCACCTCACCTCACCTCCTCTCACTTTACCTCACCTCCTCTCACCTCACCTCATCGCCTCTTACCTCCTCACACCTCACCACACCTCATTTCACCTCATCTCCTTTCACCTCACCTCCCACCTCAAATCACCCAACCTCATATCAACTCACTTCCTCTCACGTCACCTCACCTCCTCTCACCTCACCTCACTCCATCTCACATAACCTCACCTCTTCTATCCTCCTCTCACCTCACTTCCTTTTACCTCACCTCACCTCACCTCCTCTCACCTCACCTCACCTCCTATCACCTCACCTTTTTCCTCTTACCTCACTTCACCTCCTCTCACACACCTCACCTCATTTCCTCTCACCTAACCTCACCTCACTTCCTCTCACCGCACCTCACCTCACCTCACTTACTCTCACCGGATGTCACCTCATCTCACTTCCTCTCACCTAACCTCCTTTCATCTCCTCTCACCTGACCTCCTCCCACCTCATCTCACCTCACCTTACCTCTTCTCACCTTACTTCACCTAACCTCACGTCACATCACCTCACCTCATCTCACCTCTCCTCTCCACTCCTCACACCTCACCTTATCTCACCTCCTCTCACCTCTTTTCATCTCCTTTTACCTCACCTCACCTTACCTCACCTTCTTTCACCTCACCTCACTTCCTCTCACATCCCCTCCCCTCACCTCATCTCACCTCATCTCCCCTCCCCTCACCTCCTCTCACCTAACCTCACCTCCTCTCACCTCACCTTACCTCCTCTCACCTCACCTCACCACATCTCATCTAACCTCATGTCATCTCATCTCCTCTCACCTCACCTCACCTAACCTCACCTAATTTTATCTCACCTCATCTCCTCTCACCTCACCTCACCTCATCTCACTTCACCTCACTTGAGCTCATCTCACCTCATCTTCTCTACCCTCATCTCACCTCATCTCCTCTCACCTCACTTAACCTCATTTCACCTCCTCTCATCTAACCTTACCTCACCTCACCTCCTCTCATCTTATCTCATCTCCTCTCACCTCTCCTCACCTCACTTCACCTCACCTCACCTCACCTCACCTCATCCCCTCTACACTCATTTCACCTCTCCTCATCTCCTCTCATCTCACCTCACCTCATCTCATCTAATCTCATCTCCTCTTACTTCACCTCATCTCCTCTCACCTCAACTAACTTCACCTCATCTCCTCTCACCTCACATAACTTCCTCTCACCTCACCTCACCTCACCTCTCTTGCCACTTCTCACTTGAGCTCGTCTCACCTCATCTTCTCTACCCTCATCTCACCTCATCTCCTCTCACCTCACCTCACTTCATCTCACCTCCTCTCATCTAACCTTACCTCACCTCACCTCCTCTCGTCTTATATCATCTCCTCTCACCTCTCCTCACCTCACTTCACCTCACCTCACCTCACCTCACCTCACCTCACCTCACCTCACCTCATCCCCTCTACACTCATTTCACCTCACCTCATCTCCTCTCATCTCACCTCACCTCATCTCATCTAATCTCATCTCCTCTTACCTCACCTCATCTCCTCTCACCTCAACTAACTTCCTCTCACCTAACCTCACCTCATTTTATCTCACCTCATCTCCCCTCCCCTCACCTCCTCTCACCTAACCTCACCTCCTGTCACCTCACCTTACCTCCTCTCACCTCACCTCAACACATCTCATCTAACCTCATGTCATCTCATCTCCTCTCACCTCACCTCACCTAACCTCACCTAATTTTATCTCACCTCATCTCCTCTCACCTCACCTCACCTCACCTCACTTCACCTCACTTGAGCTCATCTCATCTCATCTTCTCTACCCTCATCTCACCTCATCTCCTCTCACCTCACCTCACCTCATCTCACCTCCTCTCATCTAACCTTACCTCACCTCACCTCCTCTCATCTTATCTCATCTCCTCTCACCTGTCCTCACCTCACTTCACCTCACCTCACCTCACCTCACCATCTCCTCTACCCTCATTTCACCTCACCTCATCTCCTCTCATCTCACCTCAACTCATCTCATCTAATCTCATCTCCTCTTACCTCACCTCATCTCCTCTCACCTCACCTAACTTCCTCTCACCTCACCTCACCTCATCTCCTTTTGCCACTTCTCACTTCGCCTCCTCCTACCTCACTTCACCTCACCTCCTCTCACCTCAGTTCATCTCACCTCACCTCCTCTCACCTCCTCTCACCTCCTCATACATCACCTTACATCCTTTCACCTCACTTCACCTCAACTCCTGTAACCTCACCTCACCTCCTCTCATCACACATCACTTCCTCTTACCTCACCTCAACTCTCCTCACCTCACCTCCCCTCACCTCACCACCTCTCACCTCACATCCTCTCACCTCATCTCTTCTCACCTCATCTCACCTCACCTCACATCACCTCCTCTCACCTCACCTCAATTCACCTCACCTCACCTCACCTTATTTCCTCTCACCTCACCTCACCTCACCTACTCTCACCTCACCGCCTCTCACATCCTATCACCTCATCTCACCTCACTTCCTCTTACCTCACCTCACCTCACCTCCTCTCACCTCAACTCCCGTCACCAACTATCACCTCTTCTCACCTCAACTCATTTCACCTCCTCCCGGCTCTTCTCACCTGAACTCCTCTCACCTTACCTCATTTCACCTCAACTCACCTAAACTCACCTCACCTCACATTCTCTTACCTCACTTCACTTCAATTCACCTTCTCATACCTCACCTCACCTCATCTCACCCCCTTTTACCTCACCTCTTCTCACCTCACTTCACCTCCTCTCATTTTACCTCACCTCCTCTCACCTCACCTCACTGCCTCTTACTTCATCACACCTCACCTCCTCTAACCTCCATTCCTCTCACCTCACCTCCTGTCATGTCGCCTCACCTCACCTCCTGTCACCTCACCTCACCTCCTCTCATCTCACCTCACCTCACCTCACCGCACCTCCTCTCACTTCACCTTACCTCCTCTCACCTTATCTCGCCTCCTCTCTCCTAACCTTACTTCACCTCATCTTCTCGCACCTCACTTCATCTCACCTCACCTCCTCTAACCTTACCTCACCTCACTTCACTTCACCTACTCTCGCCTCTTTTCACCTGAACTCCTCTCACCTAACCTCATCACACCTCAACTCACCTCAACTCACCTTCTCTCACTTCACATCATCTCAACTCATCTCATCTCACCTCACATCCTCTTACCTCACCTCCTCTCACCTCACCTCACCTCACCTCATCTCCTCTCACCACACCTCACCGCACCTCACCTCACCTCACCACCTCTCATCTCACATCCTCTCACCTCACCTCATCTCACCTCACCTCACATAATTTCCTCTCACCTCACCTCAAGTCACCTCACCTTACCTCCTCTCACTTTACCTCACCTCCTCTCACCTCACCTAACCGCCTCTTACCTCATCACACCTCACCTCACCTGCTCTCACCTCACCTCCTCTCTTCTCACCGACCACCTCACCTCACCCAACCTCACCTCACCTCACCTCCTCTCACTTCATCTCACCTCCTCTCACCTCACCTTTTTTCCTCTTACCTCACTTCACCTTCTCGCACACACCTCACCTCATTTCCTCTCCCCTAACCTCACCTCACTTGCTCTCACCGCACCTCACCTCATCTCACCTTCTCCTCACCTCACATCACCTCTCTTCACCTCACCTCACCTCACCTCACCTCACCTCTCTTCGTCTCACCGCATCTCACCTAACCTCACCTCCTTTCATCTCCTCTCACCTCACCTCGTCACACCTCCTCTCACCTAACTTACTCTCACCTCACATGACCATTTCTGACCTCACATCACCTCACCTCCTCAAACCTTACCTCACCTCATCTCATCTCACCTCTTTTCACGTTCCCTCATCTCACCTCACTTCATCTCCTCTCATCTCACCTCACCTTACCTCACCTCCTCTCACCTTAACTCCTCTCAATTAACCTCCTCAACTCACACCTCACCTCGTCTAACCTTATCTCACCTCACTTCAACTTACCTCCTTATCTCACTTCACTTAACCACATCTCCTCTCACCTCACCTCACCTCACTTCACCTCCTCGCTCCTCACCTCACCTCACCTCTTCTTACCTAACTTCACCTTGTATCACCTCACCTCATCTTATCTCATCTCCTCTCATCTCACCTCATCTCACCTCACCTCCTCTAACCTTACTTCATCTCACCTCACCTGCTCTCACCTTGCCTCACCTCACCTAACCTCTTTTCATATCACCTCACTAATTGAGGTTTTTTAAATTTTCCATGGTTTTGATAATATTAACATAAACAACTATGTAACTACCGATCTCACAAGCTCCACCCGTAACAATGGCTTCAAGATCATTGGTAAGCGTTTTAGATCGAATGAAGCGAAGCACTTTTTCTTCAATAGAATCGTAAATATTTGGAATTCTCTCCCAGCACAAATAGTTAACAGTATTACAATTGAATCATTTAAGAAAAAACTAAATAAGCACTTAGCGTCCGTTCACCAAGTCGAATATTTAATTACTGCGTTAATATATATATATATATATATATATATATATATATATATATATATATATATATATATATATATATATATATATATATTTTTTTTTAGCATAGATTACTCCTTGTTTTTATTTCTTTCCAATACAAATTCCATGTTAGTTTTTCCATACTACATGGTATCACTTCCTCTTCCGGCCAGCTTCGGCTGGAGGGAGGGGTGGGTGGGGAGGAGCCTTCCACTTTCCTGTCCTTTTGTCTCTATCAAGTAGATACTATAGTAATAGTAGTGTAGCTAAACAGTCAGCCTCGTTAGATCCAGTAAGACTGTTGTTGTCTGTTCTTCCTTTGTACTCCTTTGTACTCCTCCTCCTGCTTCACAGGCTCTTCACTCTCATCGCCGAAATCATTATTTTCCTGTTCACTCTCCTTCCCACGCTGCCTCACGGTACTCTTGACGGTGCAGGTGACGTAGTGGCCCAGAATGCACTGGTCACACTCCCCGAAGCAGAAAACGTCATTGTAATCATCTTCCACGTCAGAGAGGTAGTGGCACATCCTCGCGTCGTCAGAGAACTCAAGACTCGCGTGGGATCTGTTGTCTGGGATGTAGATTTCTTCAGCCTCTTTTTCCTCATCGCTGGAGTCAATTTGTTCGTCCTTCTTGGATGTGAATATCTCGCCTTGTTAACATTGTGATCCTCCTTCAGTGCATCTTTAAGCGTCTTGTTGCCGCCGTAGATCACTTCCAGAGTAGTGAGCAATCCTTCGTGGACCTGTGCGTCCCATGTGACAACAGTGTTAAAGATTTGCTTCACCATCTTACGCTCTTAAATCCGCCTCTTCTTCTTCTGGTTTTCATCCTCTTCAGTTTTCTCTTTATTCTCATGAATTTCAACAGATTCTTTTCCGTCACCTTTATTCTTTCTTTGCGTATATTCAGAACTTTCATCACTGGAGTCATCGTCACTTGATCTTTCCTCGTCATCTTCAAAACTATCATCCATGCAGTCTCCATACATCTCCTTGTCCTGTACTTTTTCAAAGTGAATCAGCGTGTTCAGTCCTTTCTTGAAGTGACGATGTATGATGCCCTGCATGGCGTAGTGCACCTTACGCATCATCACCTCCTGTTCCTTGTGGCTCTTTCCCTGCAGACGGAAGTACATGCGCCGCAGGAAGGCTCTGATGATGTACGTCACGTGCTGCATCACCATTCTGTTGGGGAAGGCAAGCCGCCCCAGCATGTCTTCGTGTGCCTTTCCCGGCTTATTCAGGTGGGTTATAGCTAGGACGAATTTCTTGGAGCACGTGGTCTGCATGGACGTGTACTCAGCCCTGTCTAGCTCAAAGTTACTGGCAGGAGGATCGGGTTTGGCCAAGCACTGGTATTGTGCTGCCTCGGGCGTGGCTTCAACACCCTTCATCACTGCACTCCAAGCCTGCTCATCAAAGCAGCAGTGTTTGTGGAGCCACTCCTGCACGTAGTCAGTCTTAGAAAGTTCCCACTTCCATTCATCCTCGTCCTCCTCAGAGTTACACACATTTGCTAGAGGTTTATCTTCCAAAACCTCATTCAAGTCTGATTTCTTGTAACACTCCCACATTTGAACATTTTCCTCTTCCATGTCACACTCAACACACCGGCACTGAGTCTCACCCTCCGCTTCCATCTGTACACGAGCCTTGGTTTTCTTCACTTTAAGCTGATGAAGAGCGTCCAACCGTCTCTTCTTGGCACGGGTGGCTCGAATCTCCCGAACCTGGACAGCTCGACTCATGTTTGTATCATCTTGATCCAATGTATAGGGGGCTGCGTTGCCCTCCTTAAGGGGCTTTATGCTCCATATTGTGTGAAACATTTATGTTTTATTACCGAAATCTACGAAATGCTATACCATAGGTGAAGATTTTAACGTATTATATTTTTGATGAACAATCGGTTTAAACCAGATCAACCAGCTTGAAGGCAGCGGCGGAGCCTTCAAAACGGCGGCATGTTGGAGCTACGATAACATTACCTCGCCCTTAATAGCATCATGGGTAAGATTCACTATGTTTACACACACAAAGGTAATAGTAGAAGTAAAACTAATAGTAATAATTATACTAACGATA
>JAXIVD010000199.1:7500-35000 GCA_036785275.1 Cancer borealis | reverse complement strand
TGCGAAGGGCAGACACACGCTGAGAGGTCTGGCGGGCTACAGACGTGATGTGTCGCTCGTAGCGCAGCTCCCGGTCAATGGTGACTCCCAGGATCTTGATGTTATCCTGGAGGTGCAGCCGAACGCCCTCAAACCGTAGCTGTCCCTCCACTGCCTGAGGAGCAGCAGGAGACCGGGAGACAACCATGGCGTGTGTCTTATTCGGCGCGAAGTCGACCTGCCACACCTTCCCCCACTCCTCTGCTGCCTTCAGCTGCTTGTTGACGGCGGCGACGGCGCGCTGGCTGTCCTGACGGCAATAGGAAAGGGATATGGTGCAATCGTCAGCATAAGCCTTAACTGCTGGTATCTGACGGAGCAGGTCATCTATGTACACGTTCCACAGGACTGGCCCCAACACTGAGCCCTGTGGAACTGAAGCTCTTATACAGGCAGGTTTGGAAGACCGCCCGTTGAGAACTACTCGGAGCGTCCTTCCTTGAAGGTAGTCCTCGAGCAGCATTAGCAGACTTCCATCGACACCCTTGGCGCGTAGCTTTGCCAGAAGGCCGGAGTGCCACACTCGATCAAAGGCGCCGGCGATGTCCAGTGCCACCACGAGTGTGTCCAAGCCTTCATCGAGGGTGTCTTGCCATTCTTGTGAGAGAAGAAGGAGGAGGTCGGAGGTGGAGCGGCCTGGCCTGAAACACTCTCTCTCTCTCTCTCTCTCTCTCTCTCTCTCTCTCTCTCTCTCTCTCTCGCTCTCTCTCTCTCTCTCTCTCTCTCTCTCTCTCTCTCTCTCTCTCTCTCTCTCTCTCTCTCTCTCTCTCTCTCTCTCTCTCTCTCTCTGTCTCATGCAAATTGCAAGGAGAAGGAAAAAGAGACGCAGGAAACTGGGAGGTAAAAGAGGAAAGGGGAAAACAGAAGAAGGATAATAAGTAGAAAAGGTGTGAAGGGAATTTAATTAATTACCTGTATATCATCATATCTGTATCGAGTTACCTGAGGTGTTATGAAGTGTTAAGAAGGGACAGGTGGAGAGACAAAGCCAGAAGGAGTTAAAATTATTCGTGTGAAAGTTAAGATGAGTTGCAATTAAATGGAAAAAAAATTTAAAAAATCTTAATAAACGAACACAGTGAGGAAGAGAAGACCAAGAGGAGAAAAAAGAGGAGGAAGAAGAGGAGAAAGAGGAAGAAGAAGAGGAGGAGGAGGAGGAGAAGGAGGAGGAGGAGGAGGAGGAGGAGGAGGAGGAGGAGGAGGAGGAGGAGGAGGAGGAGGAGTACATAGGTGTACATAGGAGAGACGAGTGACAGGAGGCCTTGCGACCTATGGCGAGGTCACTCGTTTAACTACGCTATAAGACTGAGATATTATAGAGCAAGAGGTAAGGATAGAACAGATGAAGGCTCCTCCCCAACCACCAGTCCCTCCGGCGTTACCCGGCAGGAAAAAGAACGAAGAAAAAACACCTCGTTTGTTGAAAGAGACAAACGAGGAAATTTTATATAGGTGTGATGCCTCCAATTTAATCTCAAATAGGCCTACTGAATGTACCTTTTTGTTTTGTTTAGTCTGCCCTTAGATCCTGTATTCCCAAGGGGATACTGCATTATATAAATGTTTTTACTCACACATCATTCATATTATATTAATGTTTATATTAGAATTGTTTCTCCAAGCTTTCAAATCCTATGCAGTCAACCCCTCCCACCAGACAGTTTTCTATGGAAAGAAATTAGTATCATAATCTAATCACTATTAATAGTCATTAACTTGTCAAAATGCTCTCCATAGTCTAATATAATTAACCTACTTAGTTATCTTCCCACAAAACTTTGTTAAGAATGACGTAATATTGCATCATATGAGGTGATCATGCCCCGGGGCTCGTCGACGTGCAAAAAGTCACGTAGACAAAAATTTTCCCCTATATAGTAATCCAGAGATCAGGTTCAATAGATATCTAAATGTCACTTATTTAGCGTCAAAATTAATTTCCTATAAACTGATAACTATTTCACGTCTCAATAATCAATTAATAATAAGATCAAAGGAGGAATATCCTCGAAACCCCCCCCCTTCCCCCTTCTCATCTCCCGCCTTTTTCCCAGAGAGCGTCACTCGGTGTTCAACGTTGATTGCGTTCACAGGTGAGTGACATCGCTCTCGGAATCCCTCAATATTTGTGAAATTCAATGCCTCTCACCATTAATATATAATCCATAATCTTCCCCAGTAACCTGACAATATATATAAACCCCTATTGAGATCTATTATAAGTGGATAATATCAATTTCCTTCTCTTAAAGAAGGACAACGTGGTTTCAAAACCGCATGGTCCCCTATTTCCCTACAAAATATTTCATGGTGTACAATATATATTTTTCACGGTCATTTCTATGTTATTGTGACTGTGTATTAACTTCTGAGTTAAGGAAGTGAATTATACGGACTCGGTGTTCAACGTTGATTGCGTTCACAGGGAAAGAATGCCTCCACGACAGTTACACCAATTTCTCATTTACTTTCTTTTGTTTTTGTAGTTAAATGAACGGCTAGAAGCCACTGCCAAATTTCCAAGTTAAGCTTTAGGAAACTATGTGTCACGTAAGACGGTCTGATAGACCCAGCCCATGTATTCAGGAATAGGAATCGCGTATTCCTACTTAGTGAGGAAGAATTATACTATGTATGCATAAACAGAAACATTGAGATCACCTTACTTTCGGAAATCCCCTGAGAAAAGGTTCTTTAACTGTTCTCAGGCCCAGTTACAAAATTATAACATTTTTAAGGTGATATTTTTCAGGGAAGGGAGTCAAGGGTATAATGTGTAATGTGTGAAGAGTTTGGTATCTCGAGGTGAGATAAGTATTGCCAACTCTGTATTTATTTTCTTTTTGAGGAAGATGATGTCTGATACTATAACTAAGCCGTGTTTCTAAGACTCAATGATCAGCCTGTGATATTCAAAGTATACATTAAATAAATAACTCAAGAAAAATCTGAGAAAGTGATTCTGTGTTATAATACTAACCTCCGTTGGTGTGGTAAGGTTAATGTGGGAGGTGCTCAACACTCTTGAAAAAGGATATGAAACAAATCCACGAATCCATGTGCCTTATTGAAACTCAGTCCATTCTACCAAATAACTAAATTGTTAAATCAGTTCCCCTTTTCTTTTCATTGGTCGCCTATATTTCCCTGGTAGTAATTATTTTCTCTTTCGAATATTTTAACTTCCCTTTAGGAAGAAATTAAATTCCCTGAGAATCCCCTAATTCTCATTAAACCTTTGGGGGTGGTGGCAGCTTTCTTTTCTTAATATTCAGGGAAATATCCAACATCAGGGACCATTAATTAATATAATTAATCAAAGTAAATATATTTTTAATTGCCATGAGAGTTCCCCATTCGAAGTTAATTTAATGACAAGGCACCACACTGGTGGTCCTTCAGCAGTGAAGTGAAAGTAAAACAAATTAATTAGGTAAAGAAATTAATCAAGCAATAACATCATTTAAATAAATAACGTACCTCAGAACCCGAACAGCCTCAGCCCTCCCCCGGGCACCACATAGGAAAGATGGAAAAATAGAATGGCTAATCTAAATCAATCTAACACTACCGCGGGACAAAATTTAAAAGTCGAATTCCTTATAATACTTGTCTAATCGATTTTTAAAGGTGACAATCGTGTTAGCTTGATCTATAGATGCTGGTAGTTTATTCCAAAAGTCAATTACCCGTATATTAAATTTTTTTTTCTCGCAAATCGGTATTGAAACGTTGTCCTTTAATCTTTAAGCCATTATTTCGCGTTATCAGTTGTGATGAGAGCTCGAAGAAATGTTCAAGGTTTATGTGATCTCTATTCTTTAGTATCTTGAAGGTTTCAATCAGATCACCTCTGATTCGACGGTCTTTTAAGGAAAACATATCTAATCTTTTCAGACGCTCTTCATAAGACAAGCCACGAACGCCTGGAACTAGTTTAGTTGCTCGTCATTGCACGCTCTCTAGTTTATTTTCATCTTTTAGATAGCACGGCGACCAAAACTGAACTGCATATTCTAAGTGGGGTCTCGCTAACGAAGTATAAAGACGCGTTATGACTTCCGGATTCTTACATTGAAAATTACGAGCAATAAATCCAAGAATAATGTTAGCTTTTCGACTAGCAGCCAAACATTGTATGCCATTCTTCAAATCGCTTTTTACTTGTACTCCTAGATCCTTTTCTTCTTCAATTTTCATTAAATTTTGTGACTGTAATTTATAATTATGCTTTCGATTATTGAAACCAACGCGCATTACTTTACATTTATCTTTATTAAACTTCAAAAGCCATTTATCACTCTAGGTACTTAAGTTGTCTAAATCCTGCTGTATGACCTTACAGTCGCCAATCGTGAGTGTTTTACCACCTATTTTGGTATCGTCAGCGAACTTGAATAGTTTAGTAGTAATGCCGCAGTCTAAATCATTTATATATATCAAGAGGAGTAAAGGACCCAAAACAGACCCCTGTGGAACTCCACTAGAAACATGAAGCCAATCGGAGGCTTCACCATTAATCACAACTCGCTGCTTCCGATCCATTAGCCAGCTATCTATCCACGTACACAACTGATCTCCCATTCCGTGAGTTTTAGTTTGATCAAAAGACGCTTGTGTGGCACGGTATCAAACGCTTTTCTGAAATCGAGATAAATAATATCAGAAGGAACTCGCTCGTCGTAATTTGAGAAGACATAATTATAAAATTCCAACAGATTTGAGAGACAAGATCTGTTGTTTCGAAAGCCATGTTGAGTGTTTAAAATCAGATTGTGATTATCTAGGCAAGATGTAATTTTATCTTGTTTCTCCAAGCTTTCAAATCCTATGCAGTCAACCCCTCCCACCAGACAGTTTTCTATGGAAAGAAATTAGTATCATAATCTAATCACTATTAATAGTCATTAACTTGTCAAAATGCTCTCCATAGTCTAATATAATTAACCTACTTAGTTATCTTCCCACAAAACTTTGTTAAGAATGACGTAATATTGCATCATATGAGGTGATCATGCCCCGGGGCTCGTCGACGTGCAAAAAGTCACGTAGACAAAAATTTTCCCCTATATAGTAATCCAGAGATCAGGTTCAATAGATATCTAAATGTCACTTATTTAGCGTCAAAATTAATTTCCTATAAACTGATAACTATTTCACGTCTCAATAATCAATTAATAATAAGATCAAAGGAGGAATATCCTCGAAACCCCCCCCCTTCCCCCTTCTCATCTCCCGCCTTTTTCCCAGAGAGCGTCACTCGGTGTTCAACGTTGATTGCGTTCACAGGTGAGTGACATCGCTCTCGGAATCCCTCAATATTTGTGAAATTCAATGCCTCTCACCATTAATATATAATCCATAATCTTCCCCAGTAACCTGACAATATATATAAACCCCTATTGAGATCTATTATAAGTGGATAATATCAATTTCCTTCTCTTAAAGAAGGACAACGTGGTTTCAAAACCGCATGGTCCCCTATTTCCCTACAAAATATTTCATGGTGTACAATATATATTTTTCACGGTCATTTCTATGTTATTGTGACTGTGTATTAACTTCTGAGTTAAGGAAGTGAATTATACGGACTCGGTGTTCAACGTTGATTGCGTTCACAGGGAAAGAATGCCTCCACGACAGTTACACCAATTTCTCATTTACTTTCTTTTGTTTTTGTAGTTAAATGAACGGCTAGAAGCCACTGCCAAATTTCCAAGTTAAGCTTTAGGAAACTATGTGTCACGTAAGACGGTCTGATAGACCCAGCCCATGTATTCAGGAATAGGAATCGCGTATTCCTACTTAGTGAGGAAGAATTATACTATGTATGCATAAACAGAAACATTGAGATCACCTTACTTTCGGAAATCCCCTGAGAAAAGGTTCTTTAACTGTTCTCAGGCCCAGTTACAAAATTATAACATTTTTAAGGTGATATTTTTCAGGGAAGGGAGTCAAGGGTATAATGTGTAATGTGTGAAGAGTTTGGTATCTCGAGGTGAGATAAGTATTGCCAACTCTGTATTTATTTTCTTTTTGAGGAAGATGATGTCTGATACTATAACTAAGCCGTGTTTCTAAGACTCAATGATCAGCCTGTGATATTCAAAGTATACATTAAATAAATAACTCAAGAAAAATCTGAGAAAGTGATTCTGTGTTATAATACTAACCTCCGTTGGTGTGGTAAGGTTAATGTGGGAGGTGCTCAACACTCTTGAAAAAGGATATGAAACAAATCCACGAATCCATGTGCCTTATTGAAACTCAGTCCATTCTACCAAATAACTAAATTGTTAAATCAGTTCCCCTTTTCTTTTCATTGGTCGCCTATATTTCCCTGGTAGTAATTATTTTCTCTTTCGAATATTTTAACTTCCCTTTAGGAAGAAATTAAATTCCCTGAGAATCCCCTAATTCTCATTAAACCTTTGGGGGTGGTGGCAGCTTTCTTTTCTTAATATTCAGGGAAATATCCAACATCAGGGACCATTAATTAATATAATTAATCAAAGTAAATATATTTTTAATTGCCATGAGAGTTCCCCATTCGAAGTTAATTTAATGACAAGGCACCACACTGGTGGTCCTTCAGCAGTGAAGTGAAAGTAAAACAAATTAATTAGGTAAAGAAATTAATCAAGCAATAACATCATTTAAATAAATAACGTACCTCAGAACCCGAACAGCCTCAGCCCTCCCCCGGGCACCACATAGGAAAGATGGAAAAATAGAATGGCTAATCTAAATCAATCTAACACTACCGCGGGACAAAATTTAAAAGTCGAATTCCTTATAATACTTGTCTAATCAATTTTTAAAGGTGACAATCGTGTTAGCTTGATCTATAGATGCTGGTAGTTTATTCCAAAAGTCAATTACCCGTATATTAAATTTTTTTTTCTCGCAAATCGGTATTGAAACGTTGTCCTTTAATCTTTAAGCCATTATTTCGCGTTATCAGTTGTGATGAGAGCTCGAAGAAATGTTCAAGGTTTATGTGATCTCTATTCTTTAGTATCTTGAAGGTTTCAATCAGATCACCTCTGATTCGACGGTCTTTTAAGGAAAACATATCTAATCTTTTCAGACGCTCTTCATAAGACAAGCCACGAACGCCTGGAACTAGTTTAGTTGCTCGTCATTGCACGCTCTCTAGTTTATTTTCATCTTTTAGATAGCACGGCGACCAAAACTGAACTGCATATTCTAAGTGGGGTCTCGCTAACGAAGTATAAAGACGCGTTATGACTTCCGGATTCTTACATTGAAAATTACGAGCAATAAATCCAAGAATAATGTTAGCTTTTCGACTAGCAGCCAAACATTGTATGCCATTCTTCAAATCGCTTTTTACTTGTACTCCTAGATCCTTTTCTTCTTCAATTTTCATTAAATTTTGTGACTGTAATTTATAATTATGCTTTCGATTATTGAAACCAACGCGCATTACTTTACATTTATCTTTATTAAACTTCAAAAGCCATTTATCACTCTAGGTACTTAAGTTGTCTAAATCCTGCTGTATGACCTTACAGTCGCCAATCGTGAGTGTTTTACCACCTATTTTGGTATCGTCAGCGAACTTGAATATTTTAGTAGTAATGCCGCAGTCTAAATCATTTATATATATCAAGAGGAGTAAAGGACCCAAAACAGACCCCTGTGGAACTCCACTAGAAACATGAAGCCAATCGGAGGCTTCACCATTAATCACAACTCGCTGCTTCCGATCCATTAGCCAGCTATCTATCCACGTACACAACTGATCTCCCATTCCGTGAGTTTTAGTTTGATCAAAAGACGCTTGTGTGGCACGGTATCAAACGCTTTTCTGAAATCGAGATAAATAATATCAGAAGGAACTCGCTCGTCGTAATTTGAGAAGACATAATTATAAAATTCCAACAGATTTGAGAGACAAGATCTGTTGTTTCGAAAGCCATGTTGAGTGTTTAAAATCAGATTGTGATTATCTAGGCAAGATGTAATTTTATCTTTGATAATTTTTTCAAGAATTTTGATAACTACCGAAGTAAGACTGATGGGTCTATAATTACCAGCTTCGCATTTGTTACCTTTCTTGAATATCGGTGTGACATTTGCACATTTCCAAAGACTTGGCACTGATCTTTCCTGAAGGGATTTGTTAAAGAGTAATTTCAAGGGTAGCAAAAGTTCATCTTGGCACTCTAGTAATAATCTCGCTGATAATTGATCGGCACCTGTACTTTTATTTGGGTCTAAGTTTCTTAAATATTTAACTATATGGCTTTCAGTTAATTCATCAATTTTAAACATTTCATTTTCGGATCTTCTAAACATGTAATTTACAATCGGCAGTGACGGTGATAAACACGCTATGGGAAAAGGTATTTAGAATTTAAGCCATATTTTTACAATCACTCACAAGTCTGTTGTTAACATCTTTTATAGAGCCAACTTTATCTTTTACAGTTTTCTTACTACGTATGTACTGATAAAACTTTTTAGGATTTGTTTTCGATTGCTGCGATATACTAATTTCAAGGTTATGTTTCGCATTTTTAATTACCTTCTCACAGTGCCTTTTGGTAGCAATGTAGTGCATGGAGTCATCATCTGATTTAGAGGAGGAGGAGGAGGAGGAGGAGGAGGAGGAGGAGGAGGAGGAGGAGGAGGAGGAGTACAAAGGAGTACAAAGAAAGAACAGACAATAATAGTCTTACTGGACCAAACGAGGCTGTCTGTTTGGCTACACTACTACTATAATATCTACTTGATAGAGACAAAAGGACAGCAAAGTGGAAGGCTCCGCCATACCCACTTCTCCCTCCAGCCGAAGCTGGCGGAAAGAGGAAGTGATAACATGTAGCAGGAGGAGGAGGAGGAGGAAGAAAAAAAACTACTTTAGTCAACATTGAATCACAAATAAATAAAATGTATTATATTATGGCAAACTAGTCTGGTACTTACATACGATATTATAAAAGAAAATCATGTTAGCTCCAACCTGGAAGCTTAGCTCTACTCCCTTTTGGAACGGAAAAAAAACAACCTCTATATTTTCGTCACCTCAGTTTTGCAAGTACGTTAAAAGTTACCTTCCTCAATCTCTTGAGTAAAATGGTTAAGAATATGAAGATGAAGAACATGACGCCAGTTACCGAGAGTTTTACCGAGCATTCCATGGAGCCCGAGAAGACAGTGAAAGAGGACCCCACGGCACCATGAAGACAATAAAGAAGAAGCACCTCAAGATGGGGAAGGTCCTGGGGGAAGGTCAGTACGGCGTGGTGCACAGAGGGCGGCTGGCTCTCTCCCGGGACAGGATCGTGAAGGTGGCCATCAAGAAGCCCCTGGACGATCCTGAGCTCATTGCGAAAACCTCTGAGGAGGCGGAGCTACTCCGGGAGGTGGAAGGCGAGGCTGGCGTTCCCCGGCTTTACGGGGTGACGACTGACTCTCCTCCCTCCTTGGTGATGGAGCTGTGCCCGGGAGAGCCGCTGGAAGACTGCCTAAGGAGAGGAGAGGTGCGCTCCTGTCTGCTGGCCCTCGTGCAGGTGTGCGGCATTGTGCGGCGCCTGCATGCCAGGGGCGTCACCCACGGTGGCATCCACGAAAGGAACGTGTTGGTGGACGCGTCCAACGAGGGTGACGTGCGTGCGTTCCTGCTGGACTTTGGTCTGGCTAAGAGGGACACTGACCGCCTCCAGCAGGAGTCCGATGTCATTGACATTGTGGCTACTGCGCTGGAGGTCATCCCCCGACGTGGAGGCTCAACATGACCTCTGACCTAGAGAAGGTCACCGCCCTGCTGCACCAGGCCCTGGAAGATGGTGACCTGTCCGTGTGAGTCTGGGGGTGATGAAAAAAAGGATCTGTGAAGAAGGCCTTCAGTGTATAAAAAGTGTAGTGAAAGTAAGAAAATAAAAGTTGAAAAAGAAAATAAAAGAATAAGAAAAGAAAAAGAAAAGAAAAGAGTTAATAGAAAAAAACAACAAGTGTAGTGATGAAAAAA
This sequence comes from Cancer borealis, assembly GCA_036785275.1. Taxonomy (NCBI): domain Eukaryota; kingdom Metazoa; phylum Arthropoda; class Malacostraca; order Decapoda; family Cancridae; genus Cancer; species Cancer borealis. Next base: position 24,958 of record JAXIVD010000199.1, on the reverse strand, counting down.
GGACCTGTGAAGAAGGCCATCAGTGTAGTGAAAGTATGAAAATAAAAGTTGAAAAATAATGAAAAATAATAAGAGAAGTAAAAGAAAAGAGTTAATAGAAAAAAATAAGTGTAGTGATGAAAAAAGGACCAGTGAAGAAGGCCTTAAGTGTAGTGAAAGTGCTTGAAAATTGCATTGATACATGAATATTTGAAAAAAAGAAGTATGATAAAGTTGAAAAAGGAAAAAGTTAGAAAAAGAAAAAAGAAAAAGAAAGAGAAAATAGAAACAAAAGCTTATAAGTGCCTGAAAATTGTAATGATACTTAACATTTTGAAAAATTATGTGAATAAGCTTAAAAAGAAAAAGAAAAAGAGTATAACAATAGAAAAACGACAAGTGTAATGATGAAACAATGGACCTGTGCACGAGGCATTATGTGTAAAAAAAAGTGTGTAAAAGTGTGTGAATAACATTCTTGCAGTTACATGTAACATTACTTTTTGTCTGTTGTAAACTATATATGTATGTGTGTGTGTGTGTGTGTGTGTGTGTGTGTGTGTGTGTGTGTGTGTGTGTGGTGTGTGTGTGTGTGTGTGTGTCCTTATGTAATTAGTTTAGTGATGAAATGTATTGTTTTAGTTGTTAATATAATCATTGTGTTGATGTAAGTAATTGTTCGAATGTTTATATATAACTTTATGTAACTATTTTGTTGATGAAACTATTTGTTCTAATGTTTCAGTGTAATTATCTTATTGATGTAATGAATTGTTATAGGTCTTTAATGTAATAATTTTATTGACGAAAATAAACTAATATCTCCTCCTGATCCCTCCTGATTTTTCTCTCTCCTCCTTTTTATCTTTAGCTTTTTCTATCTTTCCTCCTTCCTATCTTTCCTCCTTTCTATCCCTCTCTCACTTCTATCTGTCCAAAACTTCTATCTCTACCTCTGCATCAACTCCTGTTAGTGTCTGTTCTTCCTTTGTAATCTCCTCTCCTATCTTCTTCTCTTCTCTTCTCTTCTCTTCTCTTCTCTTCTCTTCTCTTCTCTTCGCTTATCTACTCACTTCTCTTCTCTTCTATTCACTCTTCTCTTCTCTTCCCTTATCTCTTCTCTTCTTTTCAATTCTCTTCTCTTCTCTTCCTTTATCTCTTCTCTTCTTTTCAATTCTCTTCTCTTCTCTTCTCTCTCCTCATCCCTATTCTCTTCTCTCTTTTATCTTCTCTAATCTCTTCACTTCTCTTCTCTTTTCCTCGTTTTTTCTCTCCTCTCCTCTCCTCTCCTCTCCTCACACTTCACCTTACCTCACCTCCTCTCACCTCATCTCACCTCCTCTCACCTCACCTCACCTCACCTTCTCTCACCTCACCTCACCTTCTCTCACCTCACCTCACCTGACTTCCCCTCCTCTCACCTCCTCTCCTCTCACCTCACCTGACCTCCTCTCACCTCTCCTTCCCTCACCTCTCCTCCCCTCCCCTCCCCTCCCCTCCCCTCTCCTTCCCTCACCTCCTCTCACCTTAACTCACCTCCTCTCACATCCCCTCCCCACACCTCATCTCACATCATCTCCCCTCCCCTCACCTCCTCTCATCTAACCTCACCTCCTATCACCTCACCTTACCTCCTCTCTCCTCACCTCACCACATCTCATCTAACCTCATCTCATCTCATCACCTCACCTCACCTCATCTCACCTCACCTCATCTCCTCTCACATCACCTCACCTCACTTCACCTCACCTCACCTTACATCACCTCATCTCCTCTACCCTCATCTCACCTCATCTCCTCTCCCTTCACCTCACCTCATCTCATCTCACCTGACCTTCTCTCATCTCACCTCACCTCAACTCCTCTCATCTCATCTTCTCTCACCTCACCTCACCTCACCTCCTGTCACCTCACCCCACCACCTCTTATATCACCTGACCTCACCTAACCTCACCTCCTCTCACCTCACCTCCTCTCACCTCACCTCACCTCACCTCACCCAACCTCGTCTCTCCTATCTCACCTCTTCTCACCTCACTTAAACTCCTCTTACTTCACCTCATCTCGGTTCACCTCCTCTCAAATCACTTTACCTCACCTCACCACAACTCCTCTCACCTTACCTCACCTCAGCTAACCTCCTCTCACCTCACTTCATCTCACTTTCTCTCACCTTACCTAACCTCATCTCGGTTCACATCCTCTCAAATCACCTCCCCTCACCTCCTCTCACCTCACATCACTTAACCTCCTTCTCACCTCACCTCCTCTCATTTTAGCTCACCTTTTATCATCTCACCTCATCTCACCTCCTCTTCTCTCACCTCACCTCACCTCACCTCCTCTAATCTCAATTCCTCTCACCTCACCTCCTGTCACCTCGCCTCACCTCACCTTCTGTCACCTAACCTCACCACCTCTCACCTCACCTCACCCTACCTCACCGACCCTCCTCTCATCTCACCTCACCTCCTCTCACCTTATCTCACCTCCTCTCTCCTCACCTCCTCTCACCTCGCCTCCTCTAACCTTACCTCACCTCTCCTCACTTCACCTCCTCTCACCTCTTCTCACCTCAACTCCTCTCACCTAACCTCCTCTCACCTAACCTCACCTCACCTTGCCTCACCTCCTCTCACCTCACCCCCTCTCTCCTCACCTATTTTCACCTCACCTTCTCTCACCTCACCTAATCTCACCTCATCTCCTCTCATCTCACATCCTCTCACCTCACCTCACCTCACCTCCTCTCACATCACCTCACCTCACCTCATCTCCTCTCACCACACCTCACCTCACCACCTCTCACCTCACATCCTCTCACCTCATCTCACTTCACCTCACATCACCTCCTCTCACCTCACCTCAACTCACCTTACCTCACCTCCCCTCACCTCACCACCTCTCATCTCATGTTCCCACCTCACCTCCTCTCACATCATCTCACCTCACCTCACATCACCTCCTCTCACCTTAACTCAACTCACCTCACCTCACCTCCACTCACCTCACCTCACCTTACCTTCTTCTCTCCTCACCTCATCTCACCTCACCTCCTCCCTCCACACCTCACTTCACCTCACCTTACCTCCTTCTCTCCTCACCTCATCTCACCTCACCTCCTCCCTCCACACCTCACTTCACCTCACCTCAACTCACCTCAACTCACCTCACATCCTCTCACCTCATCTCACCTCGCCTCACATCACCTCCTCTCACCTCACCTCCCCTCACCTCACCTCTTTTCACCTCACTTCACCACCCCTCACCTCACCCCCTCAATCCTCACCTATTTTCACCTCTCCTTCTCTCACCTCACATCATCTCACTTTATCTCCTCTAACTTCATATCCTCTCACCTCACCTCACCTCCTCTCACCTCACCTCACCTCACCTCAACTCCTCTCACCACACCTCACCTCACCACTTCTCACCACACATCCTCTTACCTCACCTCCTTTCACCTCATCTCACCTCACCTCACATCACCTCCACTCACCTCACCTCAACTCACCTCACCTCACCTCCCCTCACCTCACCACCTCTCACCTCACATCATCTCACCTCACCTCCTCTCACCTAACTTAACCTCACCTTCTCTCACTTCACCTCACCTGACTTCACCTCCTCTCCTCTCACCTCACCTCACCTCCTCTCACCTCATCTCACCTCACCTCACCTCCCTTCCCTTCCCCTCCTCTCTCCTTCCCTTTCCTCACCTCACCTCGTCTCACCTCACCTTACCTCCTCTCACCTCACCTCACCACATTTCATCTAATCTCATCTCATCTCATCTCCTCTCACTTCACCTCATCTAACCTCACCTCATCTCATCTCACCTCATCTCCTCTCACCTCACCTTACCTCACTTTATCTCACCTCAGCTCACCTCGACTCATCTCCTCTACCCTCATCTGACCTCATCTCCTCTCACCTCACTTCACCTCATCTCACCTCACCTCACCTCCTCTCATCTCACCACACCTCACTTCACCTCACCTCCTCTCATTTACTCTCACCTCACCTCAGCTCACCTCACCTCATCTCCTCTACCCTCATCTCACTTCACCTCACCTCAGCTCCTCATACATCACCTCACATCCTTTCACTTCACTTCACCTCACCTCCTGTCACCTCATCCCACCTCCTCTTATCTCACCTCACCTCCTGTCACTTCGCCTCACCTCACCTACTGTCACCTAACCTCACCTCCACTCACCTCACCTCATCTCATCTCACCTCACCTTTTCTCACCTTATCTCACCTCCTCTCTCCTCACCTCACCTCACCTCATCTCCTCGCACCTCACCTATCCTCACCTCACCTTTTCTCACCTCATCTTACCTCCTCTCACCTCACCTCCTCTAACCTTACCTCACCTCACCTCACTTCACCTCCTTTCACCACAACTACTGTCACCTTAGGTCATCTCACCTCATCTCACCTCATTTCACCTCACCTCCTCTCACCTCACCTTACATCCTATTACCTCACCTCATCTCACATCACCTCACCTCACCTCACCTACTCTCACCCACCTCTTCTCACCTTACCTCACCTCCTCTCACCTCATTTCACCTCACCTCATCTCCTCTCACCACACCTCACCTCACCCAACCTCACCTCACCACCTCGGACCTCACATCCTCTCACCTCATCTCACTTCACCTCACATCACCTCCTCTCACCTCACCTCAACTCACCTCCCCTCACCTCACCACCTCTCTCTTCACAATCTCTCACCTCACCTCTTCTCACTTCATGTCACCTCACCTCACACTACCTACTCTCACCTCACCTCAACTCACCTCACTTCACCTCCCCTCTCCTCACCTCACCTTACCTCCTCTCATCTCACTTCACCTCACCTCCTCTCACCTCATATCCTCTCACCTCACCTCCTCTCACCTCCTATCACCTCATCTCACCTCACTTCCTCTTTCCTCATCTCATCTCACCTCCTCGCACCTCAACTCACGTCACTACCTATCATCTCACCTCACCTCACCTCCTCTTACCTCACCTCACCTCACCTCACCTCCTTTCACCTTACCTCTTCTCACCTCACCTCACCTCCTCTCACTTTACCTCACCTCCTCTCACCTCACCTCATCGCCTCTTACCTCCTCACACCTCACCACACCTCATTTCACCTCACCTCCTTTCACCTCACCTCCCACCTCAAATCACCCAACCTCATCTCAACTCACTTCCTCTCACGTCACCTCACCTCCTCTCACCTCACCTCACTCCATCTCACATAACCTCACCTCTTCTATCCTCCTCTCACCTCACTTCCTTTTACCTCACCTCACCTCACCTCCTCTCACCTCACCTCACCTCCTATCACCTCACCTTTTTCCTCTTACCTCACTTCACCTCCTCTCACACACCTCACCTCATTTCCTCTCACCTAACCTCACCTCACTTCCTCTCACCGCACCTCACCTCACCTCACTTCCTCTCACCGGATGTCACCTCATCTCACTTCCTCTCACCTAACCTCCTTTCATCTCCTCTCACCTGACCTCCTCCCACCTCATCTCACCTCACCTTACCTCTTCTCACCTTACTTCACCTAACCTCACGTCACATCACCTCACCTCATCTCACCTCTCCTCTCCACTCCTCACACCTCACCTTATCTCACCTCCTCTCACCTCTTTTCATCTCCTTTTACCTCACCTCACCTTACCTCACCTTCTTTCACCTCACCTCACTTCCTCTCACATCCCCTCCCCTCACCTCATCTCACCTCATCTCCCCTCCCCTCACCTCCTCTCACCTAACCTCACCTCCTCTCACCTCACCTTACCTCCTCTCACCTCACCTCACCACATCTCATCTAACCTCATGTCATCTCATCTCCTCTCACCTCACCTCACCTAACCTCACCTAATTTTATCTCACCTCATCTCCTCTCACCTCACCTCACCTCACCTCACTTCACCTCACTTGAGCTCATCTCACCTCATCTTCTCTACCCTCATCTCACCTCATCTCCTCTCACCTCACTTAACCTCATCTCACCTCCTCTCATCTAACCTTACCTCACCTCACCTCAGACTCAGTGCCGGTGTGTTGAGTGTGACATGGAAGAGGAAAATGTTCAAATGTGGGAGTGTTACAAGAAATCAGACTTGAATGAGGTTTTGGAAGATAAACCTCTAGCAAATGTGTGTAACTCTGAGAAGGACGAGGATGAAGGGAAGTGGGAGCTTTCTAAGACTGACTACGTGCAGGAGTGGCTCCACAAACACTGCTGCTTTGATGAGCAGGCTTGGAGTGCAGTGATGAGGGGTGTTGAAGCCACGCCCGAGACAGCACAATACCAGTGCTTGGCCAAACCCGATCCTTCTGCCACTAACTTTCAGCTGGATGGGGCTGAGTACACGTCCTTGCAGAACACGTGCTCCAAGAAATTCGTCCTAGCTATAACTCGCCTGAATAAGCCGGGAAAGGCACACGAAGACATGCTGGGGCGGCTTGCCTTCCCCAACAGAATGGTGATGCAGCACGTGACGTACATCATCAGAGTCTTCCTGCGACGCATGTACTTCCGTCTGCAGGGAAAGAGACACAAGGAACAGGAGGTGATGATGCGTAAGGTGCACTACGCCATGCAGGGCATCATACATCGTCACTTCAAGAAGGGACTGGACACGCTGGTTCACTTTGAGAAAGTACAGGACAAGGAGATGTATGGAGACTGCATGGATGATAGTTTTGAAGATGACGAGGAAAGACCAAGTGACGATGACTCCAGTGATGAAAGTTCTGAATATACGCAAAGAAAGAATAAAGGTGACGGAAAAGAATCTGTTGAAATTCATGAGAATAAAGAGAAAACTGAAGAGGATGAAAACCAGAAGAAGAAGAGGCGGATTTAAGAGCGTAAGATGGTGAAGCAAATCTCTAACACTGTTGTCACGCGGGACGCACAGGTCCACGAATGATTGCTCACTACTCTGGAAGTGATCTACGGCGGCAACAAGACGCTTAAAGATGCACTGAAGGAGGATCACAATGTTAACAAGGCGAGATATTCACATCCAAGAAGGACGAACAAATTGACTCCAGCGATGAGGAAAAAGAGGCTGAAGAAATCTACATCCCAGACAACAGATCCCACGCGAGTCTTGAGTTCTCTGACGACGCGATGATGTGCCACCACCTCTCTGACGTGGAAGATGATTACAATGACGTTTTCTGCTTCGGAGAGTGTGACCAGTGCATTCTGGGCCACTACGTCACCTGCACCGTCAAGAGTACCGTGAGGCAGCGTGGGAAGGAGAGTGAACAGGAAAATAATGATTTCGGCGATGAGAGTGAAGAGCCTGTGAAGCAGGAGGAGGAGTACAAAGGAGTACAAAGGAAGAACAGACAGCAACAGTCTTACTGGATCTAACGAGGCTGACTGTTTAGCTACACTACTATTACTATAGTATCTACTTGATAGAGACAAAAGGACAGGAAAGTGGAAGGCTCCTCCCCACCCACCCCTCCCTCCAGCCGAAGCTGGCCGGAAGAGGAAGTGATACCATGTAGTATGGAAAAACTAACATGGAATTTGTATAGGAAAGAAATAAAAACAAGGAGTAATCTATGCTAAAAAAAAAAAAAAAAAAAAAAAAATATATATATATATATATATATATATATATATATATATATATATATATATATATATATATATATATATATATATATATATATATATATATATATATATATATTAACGCAGTAATGAAATATTCGACTTGGTGAACGGACGCTAAGTGCTTATCGAGTTTTTTCTTAAATGATTCAATTGTAATACTGTTAACTATTTGTGCTGGGAGAGAATTCCAAACATTTACGATTCTATTGAAGATAAAGTGCTTCGCTTCATTCGATCTAAAACGCTTACCAATGATCTTGAAGCCATTGTTACGGGTGGAGCTTGTGAAATCGGTAGTTACATAGTTGTTTATGTTAATATTATCAAAACCATGGAAAATTTTAAAAACCTCAATTAGGTCCCCTCGTAGCCTACGTTTGGATAAATTGAATAAGTTCAGCTCCTTTAGACGTTCTTCGCAAGACTTGTTTCGCAATCTTGGGATCATTTTAGTAATTCTTCTTTGTATTCTCTCCAGCTTATTAATATTTTTTCTATAGTATGGTGACCAAAATTGAATGCAATATTCTAGATGAGGGTGTACGAGTGCATTATATAATGTAAGGATAACTTTTTCAGATTTATAATCAAAAGTTTTACCGATGAAACCGTTAAGTTTGTTAGCTTTTTTTACAACGTCTCAACAATGTTTATCTAGTTTGAGGTCGTTACTAATAGTTATCCTTAAGTCTTTTTCATGATTAACCTTAGAAAGTTCAGAGTCATTCATTGTATATTTATTGAATTGATTATTGCTACCGATATGCAAAACATTACATATATCAACATTTAATTTCATTTGCCATTTTTTGACCAGCTGACTAACATGTTGAGGTTTGATTGAAATTGTAGTTTATCGGTGGTTGTATTCACTTTACTCGTGATTTTCGTATCGTCGGCAAATTTTGATATCTTACAGGTGAGGCCTTCATCAATATCATTGACATAAATTAGAAAAAGAATGGAACCAAGTACTGAGCCCTGTGGCACACCGCTTTTAACGTCTCGCCAGTTAGATGATTTACCGTTTATGGCAACGCGTTGCCTTCTTTCGGAAAACCAGTTTTCAACCCATTTAAGAATTTTTCCAGATATGCCGTGTGATTCTAATTTTTTTAATAATCGTTTGTGGGGAACTTTGTCAAACGCTTTTTGAAAGTCGAGATAAATTATATCGACCGCTTTTGTCTCGTCATAAATGTTGAATACATCGTTATAAAAGTCAAGGAGATTCGTTAAGCAAGAGCGTTTGTTGCGGAAACCATGTTGAGAATTATTAATCATGCTATTTTCTTCAAGGAAAGTCACTAGTTTATCGCGTATTATAGTTTCCATTAACTTACCAACTACGGATGTGAGGCTGATTGGTCTGTAGTTAATCGGTAGTGTTTTATCTCCTTTCTTTTGTATAGGGATAACATTTGCTAATTTCCAAATGTCGGGAACTTTTCCAGAATTTGAAGATTTATTGAATAGTATTGCAAGAGTTTTGCTGATTTGATATGTTGTCTCTTTTAAGACTCTCAGTGCAATACAATCAGGACCAGGAGTTTTATTTACTTTAATTTTATCAAGTGCCTTAGTTATTATATCCTCAGTAAAGTGACAATCGCTTAAAGGATTTAAGTTAAGGTTTAGCTGGGGTTACTTCCTGGATTTCATCGGTGTCTTCAACAGTAAAAACGGATGCAAAACAATCATTTAGTACTTCGGCCATTTTTGATTCTGTATTTATTTCCTTACCGTTTTCTTGATGGAGTGGACCAATATTAGTTGTGATAACTTTTTTATTACGTACGTAGGTGTAAAATTCCTTGGGGTTGGAGGGTGAAGAGCCTGTGAAGCAGGAGGAGGAGGAGGAAGAGGAAGAAGAGAGTGAATAATGTGAGTGGGAATATTCCTTACACTCTGATGGAGTGATTAGGAAAGCACCAGCAAAGATGAGAGTGACGAAAACAACAAACAGGAACCAGCCAACAAGACAAGGAAACGCAAGAAGTCACCATCGCCAGAGTTGGACTCCGGCGTGATGGACAGACTTGCCGTGGAATTCAACGACGGCAGCGACGACGAAAGGGACGAGAAGCCAGCCTGGAAGCTTTGTCAGGGAAAGATAAAGTCTTCATTCAAAAATACCACCGCTGAAAAAAGAGCCTTGTTCTCCAAGGTCAGTCCTTCCAAGTACTCGGCGCAAAAAAAAAACAGTGACCCGTCAGACGAAACATTCGTCGCTACGTCATGAAAACTGTTTTCCGCAGGAATTCCATTCCAAAGGTGAAGTGAGGTGAGGTTATGTGAGAGGGAGTAAAGTGAGACAAGGTGAGGTGAAAGGAGGTGAGAGAAGGTGAGGTGAGGTAAGAGGTGAGGTGAGGTGAGAGGAGATGAGGTGAGAGGAGGTGAAGTGAGGTTAGAGGAGGTGAGGAAAGGTGTGAGGAGTTGAGGTGAGGTGAGAGGAGGTGAAGTGAGGTGAGGTGAGGTGAGAGCAGGTTAGGTAAGGTAAAAGGAGGTGAGGTGAGATGAGAGGACGCGAGGTGAGGTAAAAGGAGGTGACGTGACGTAGAAGGAGGTGAGGTGAATTTAGATGAGGTGAGGTTAGGTGAGAGAAGGTGAGAGGTGATAAGGTGAGGTGAAATATGGTGAGAGGAGGTGAGGTGAGGTGAGGTGAAAGGAGGTGAGATGAGGTGAGGGAGGTGAGAGGAGGTGAAGTGAAGTGAGAGAGGTGAGGTGAATTGAGATGAGGTGAGGTGAGGTAAGGTGAGAGGAGGTGAGGTGGAGGAGGTGAGAGGAGGTGAGAAGAGGTGAAGTGAGGTGAGAGGAGGTGAGGTGAGGTGAGGTAAGGTGAAGTAAGATGATATGAAAAGAGGTTAGGTGAGGTGAGGCAAGGTGAGAGCAGGTGAGGTGAGATGAAGTAAGGTTAGAGGAGGTGAGGTGAGATGAGGTGAGATGAGAGGAGGTGAGATAAGATGAGGTGAGGTGATACAAGGTGAAGTTAGGTAAGAAGACGTGAGGTGAGGTGAGGTGAGGTGAGGAGCGAGGAGGTGAAGTGAGGTGAGGTGAGGTGAGAGGAGGTGTGGTTAAGTGAAGTGAGATAAGGAGGTAAGGTGAGGTGAGGTGAGATAAGGTTAGACGAGGTGAGGTGTGAGTTGAGGAGGTTAATTGAGAGGAGTTAAGGTGAGAAGAGGTGAGGTGAGATAAGGGAACGTGAGGAGAGGTGAGACGAGTTGAGATGAGGTAAGGTTTGAGGAGGTGAGGTGATGTGAGGTCAGAAAAGATCATATGAGGTGAGAGTAAGTTAGGTGAGAGGAGGTGTGAGGAGGTGAGGTGAGAGGAGATGAAAGGAGGTGAGGTGAGGTGAGATGCGGTGATAGGAAGAGAGGTGAGATGAGGTGAGGTGAGGTGAGGTGAGGAGAGGTGATGTGAGGTGAGGTGAGAGGAGGTAAGGAAAGGTGAGGTGAGGTGAGAGGAGATGAAAGGAGGTGAGGTGAGAGAAAGTGAGATGAGGTGAGGTGCGGTGAGAGAAAGTGAGGTGAGATTAGGGGAGATGAAATGAGGAGAGGTGTGTGAGAGGAGGTGAGGTGAGGTAAGAGGAGAAAAGGTGAGGTGAGAGGAGGTGAGGTGAGGTAAGAGGAGGGGTGAGGTGAGGAAAGTGGAAGTGAGGTGAGAAGAGGTTAGAAAAGGTGAGGTTAGGTGAGGTGGAGTGAGAGGAGGTAAGGTGACGTGAGAGGTGAGGTGAGAGGAGGTGAGGTGAGGTGAGGTGGAGTGAGAGGAGGTAAGGTGACGTGAGAGGTGAGGTGAGAGGAGGTGAGGTGAGGTGAGGTTGGGTGAGGTGAGGTGATAGGAGGTGAGGTGAAAGGAGGTAAAGTGAGAGGAGGTGAGGTGAGGTGTGATGAGGTAAGAGGCGGTGAGGTGAGGTGAGAGGAGGTGAGGTAAGGTGAGAGGAGGTGAGGTGAGGTGAGAAGAGGTGAGATGAAGTAAGAGGCGGTGAGAAGAGGTGATAGGTGGTGATGCGAGGTGAGGTGAGAGGAGGTGAGGTGAGGTGAGGTAGGAGGAGGTGAGGTGAGATGAGGTGATAGGAGGTGCGAGGAGGTGAGGTGAGAGGATATGATGTGAGAGGAGGTGAGGTGAGAGTAGGTGATGTGAGGTGAGGTGAGGTGAGGGGAGGTGAGGTGAGGTGAGGTGAGAGGAGGTGATGTGATTTGAGGTGAGAAAAAGTGAGATGAGGTGAGGTGAGAGGATGTGAGGTGAGAGATGGTGAGGTGAGGTGAGTTGAGGTGAGGTGAGAGGAGGTGATGTGATTTGAGGTGAGATGAGAGGATGTGAGATGAGAGGTGGTGAGGTGAGGTAAGGTGAGGTGAGGTGAGGTGAGGTGTGGTGACAGGAGATGAGGTAAGGTGAGGTGAGGTGAGATGAGGTGAGAGAATGTGAGGTGAGAGGAGATGAGGTGAGATGATGTGAGGTGAGAGAAGGTGAGATGAAAATAGGTGAGGATTGAGGGGATGAGGTGAGAGGAGGTGAGGTGAGGTGATGTGAGGTAAGAGGAGGTGAGGTTAGGTGACAGAAGGTGAGGTGAGGCGATGTGACAGGAGGTGAGGTGAGAGGAATTGAGATTAGAGGAGGTGAGGTGAGGTGAGGTGAGAGAAGAGGAGGTGAGATGAGGTGAGATGATACAAGGTGAGCTGAAATGAGAGGAGGTGAGGTGAGAAGGAGGGTAAGTGAGGTTAGGTGAGAGGAGGTGAGGGAAGGTAAGGTGAGGTGAGGTAATTTGAGAGGATGTGAACCGAGATGAGGTTAGGTAAGGTGAGAGAAAGTGAGATGAAGTGAGGTGAGAGGAGGTTAGCTGAGGTGAGGTAAGGTGAGTTGAGTTGTGGTGAGGTGAGGTAAAGTGATTTGAGAGGAGGTGAACCGAGATGAGGTGAAGTAAGAGGAGTTTAAGTCAGGTGAGAAGAGGTGAGTTGAGGAGAGACGAGGTGGGGCGAGGTGAGGTGAGGTGAGGTGAGAGGAGGTGAGGGGAGGTGAGGTGAGGTGAGGTTAAGTGAGGTGAGAGGAGTTGAGGTTAGGTGAGGTCAGGTGATATAAGAGGAGGTGGGATGAGGTGACAGGAGGTGAGGTGAGGTGAGGTGAGAGAAGATGAGATGAGAGGAGTTGAGGTGAGGTGAGATGAGAGGAGGTGAGGTGAGATGAGATGAGGTGAGGTGAAGTGAGAGGAGATGAGGTGAGATGAGGGTAGAGGAGATGAGGTGATGTAAGGTGAGGTGAGGTGAAGTGAGGTGAGGTGATGTGAGAGGAGATGAGGTGAGGTGAGATGAGGTGAGGTGAGGTGATGAGATGAGATGAGGTTAGATGAGATGTGGTGAGGTGAGGAGAGAGGAGGTAAGGTGAGGTGATAGGAGGTGAGGTTAGATGAGAGGAGGTGAGGGGAGGGGAGATGATGTGAGATGAGGTGTGGGGAGGGGATGTGAGAGGAGGTGAGTTAAGGTGAGAGGAGGTGAGGGAAGGAGAGGGGAGGGGAGGGGAGGGGAGGGGAGGAGAGGTGAGGGAAGGAGAGGTGAGAAGAGGTCAGGTGAGGTGAGAGGAGAGGAGGTGAGAGGAGGGGAAGTCAGGTGAGGTGAGGTGAGAGAAGGTGAGGTGAGGTGAGAGAAGGTGAGGTGAGGTGAGGTGAGAGGAGGTGAGATGAGATGAGAGGAGGTTAGGTAAGGTGAAGTGTGAGGAGAGGAGAGGAGAGGAGAGGAGAGAAAAAAACGAGGAAAAGAGAAGAGAAGTGAAGAGATTAGAGAAGATAAAAGAGAGAAGAGAATAGGGATGAGGAGAGAGAAGAGAAGAGAAGAGAATTGAAAAGAAGAGAAGAGATAAGGGAAGAGAAGAGAAGAGAATTGAAAAGAAGAGAAGAGATAAGGGAAGAGAAGAGAAGAGTGAATAGAAGAGAAGAGAAGTGAGTAGATAAGCGAAGAGAAGAGAAGAGAAGAGAAGAGAAGAGAAGAGAAGAGAAGAAGAGAGGAGAGGAGATTACAAAGGAAGAACAGACACTAACAGGAGTTGATGCAGAGGTAGAGATAGAAGTTTTGGACAGATAGAAGTGAGAGAGGGATAGAAAGGAGGAAAGATAGGAAGGAGGAAAGATAGAAAAAGCTAAAGATAAAAAGGAGGAGAGAGAAAAATCAGGAGGGATCAGGAGGAGATATTAGTTTATTTTCGTCAATTCATTACATCAATAAGATAATTACACTGAAACATTAGAACAAATAGTTTCATCAACAAAATAGTTACATAAAGTTATATATAAACATTCGAACAATTACTTACATCAACACAATGATTATATTAACAACTAAAACAATACATTTCATCACTAAACTAATTACATAAGGACACACACACACACACACACACACACACACACACACACACACACACACACACACACACACACACACACACACACACACACACACATACATATATAGTTTACAACAGACAAAAAGTAATGTTACATGTAACTGCAAGAATGTTGTTCACACACTTTTACACACTTTTTTTTACACATAATGCCTCGTGCACAGGTCCATTGTTTCATCATTACACTTGTCGTTTTTCTATTGTTATACTCTTTTTCTTTTTCTTTTTAAGCTTATTCACATAATTTTTCAAAATGTTAAGTATCATTACAATTTTCAGGCACTTATAAGCTTTTGTTTCTATTTTCTCTTTCTTTTTCTTTTTCTTTTTCTTTTTCTAACTTTTTCCTTTTTCAACTTTATCATACTTCTTTTTTTCAAATATTCATGTATCAATGCAATTTTCAAGCACTTTCACTACACTTAAGGCCTTCTTCACTGGTCCTTTTTTCATCACTACACTTGTTTTTTTCTATTAACTCTTTCCTTTTCTTTTACTTCTCTTATTATTTTTCATTATTTTTCAACTTTTATTTTCATACTTTCACTACACTGAAGGCCTTCTTCACAGGTCCTTTTTTTCATCACCCCCAGACTCACACGGACAGGTCACCATCTTCCAGGGCCTGGTGCAGCAGGGCGGTGACCTTCTCTAGGTCAGAGGTCATGTTGAGCCTCCACCTGAGGTCAGAGAGGTGCTCCATGTCGGGGATGACCTCCAGCGCACTAGCCACAATGTCAATGACATCTGACTCCTGCTGGAGGCGGTCAGTGTCCCTCTTAGCCAGACCAAAGTCCAGCAGGAAGGCACGCACGTCACCCTCGTTGGACGCGTCCACCAACACGTTCCTTTCGTGGATGTCAACGTGGGTGACGCCCCTGGCATGCAGGCGCCGCACAATGCCGCACACCTGCACGAAGGCCAGCAGACAGGAGCGCACCTCTCCTCTCCTTAGGCAGTCTTCCAGCGGCTCTCCCGGGCACAGCTCCATCACCAAGGAGGGAGGAGAATCAGTCGTTACCCCGTAAAGCCGGGGAACGCCAGCCTCGCCTTCCACCTCCCGGAGTAGCTCCGCCTCCTTAGAGGTTTTCGCTATGAGGTCAGGATCGTCCAGGGGCTTCTTGATGGCCACCTTCACGATCCTGTCCCGGGAGAGAACCAGCCGCCCTCTGTGTACCACGCCGTACTGACCTTCCCCCAGGACCTTCCCCATCTTGAGGTGCTTCTTCTTTATTGTCTTCATGGTGGCGTTGGTTGAAGTGCTGCTGGGGTCCTCTTTCACTGTCTTCTCGGGCTCCATGGAATGCTCGGTAAAACTCTCGGTAACTGGCGTCATGTTCTTCATCTTCATATTCTTAACCATTTTACTCAAGAGATTGAGGAAGGTAACTTTTAACGTACTTGCAAAACTGAGGTGACGAAAATATAGAGGTTGTTTTTTTTCCGTTCCAAAAGGGAGTAGAGCTAAGCTTCCAGGTTGGAGCTAACATGATTTTCTTTTATAATATCGTATGTAAGTACCAGACTAGTTTGCCATAATATAATACATTTTATTTATTTGTGATTCAATGTTGACTAAAGTAGTTTTTTTTCCTCCTTCTCCTCCTCCTCCTGCTACATGTTATCACTTCCTCTTCCCGCCAGCTTCGGCTGGAGGGAGAAGTGGGTATGGCGGAGCCTTCCACTTTGCTGTCCTTTTGTCTCTAGCAAGTAGATATTATAGTAGTAGTGTAGCCAAACGGACAGCCTCGTTTGGTCCAGTAAGATTATTATTGTCTGTTCTTTCTTTGTACTCCTTTGTACTCCTCCTCTTCCTCCTCCTCCTCCTCCTCCTCCTCCTCCTCCTCCTCCTCCTCCTCCTCCTCCTTCTCCTCCTCCTCCTCCTCTTCCTCCTCCTCCTCCTCCTCCTCCTCCTCCTCCTCTTCCTCCTCCTCTTCCTCCTCCTTCTCCTCCTCTAAATCAGATGATGACTTCATGCACTACATTGCTACCAAAAGGCACTGTGAGAAGGTAATTAAAAATGCGAAACATAACCTTGAAATTAGTATATCGCAGCAATCGAAAACAAATCCTAAAAAGTTCTATCAGTACATACGTAGTAAGAAAACTGTAAAAGATAAAGTTAGCCCTATAAAAGATGTTAACAACAGACTTGTGAGTGATTGTAAAAATATGGCTAAAATTCTAAATACCTTTTCCCATAGCGTGTTTATCACCGAAGATATATCGTCACTGCCGATTGTAAATTACATGTTTAGAAGATCCGAAAATGAAATGTTTAAAATTGATTAAATAACTGAAAGCCATATAGTTAAATATTTAAGAAACTTAGACCCAAATAAAAGTACAGGTGCCGATAAATTATCAGCGAGATTATTACTAGAGTGCCAAGATGAACTTTTGCTACCCTTGAAATTACTCTTTAACAAATCCCTTCAGGAAAGATCAGTGCCAAGTCTTTGGAAATGTGCAAATGTCACACCGATATTCAAGAAAGGTAACAAATGCGAAGCTGGTAATTATAGACCCATTAGTCTTACTTCGGTAGTTATCAAAATTCTTGAAAAAATTATCAGAGATAAAATTACATCTTTCCTGGATAATCACAATCTCATTTTAAACACTCAACATGGCTTTCGAAACAACAGATCTTGTCTCACAAATCTGTTGGAATTTTATAATTATGTCTTCTCAAATTACGACGACCCAGTTCCTTCTGATATTATTTATCTCGATTTCAGAAAAGCGTTTGATACCGTGCCACACAAGCGTCTTTCGATCAAACTAAAAGCTCACGGAATGGGAGATCAGTTGTGTTCGTGGATAGATAGCTAGCTAACGGGTCGAAAGCAGCGAGTTTTGATTAATGGTGAAGCCTCCGATTGGCTTCATGTTTCTAGTGGAGTTCCACAGGGGTCTGTTTTGGGTCCTTTACTCTTCTTGATATATATAAATGATTTAGACTGCGGCATTACTACTAAAATATCCAAGTTCGCTGATGATACCAAAATAGGTGGTAAAGCACTCACGATTGGCGACTGTAAGGTCATACAGCAGGATTTAGACAACTTAAGTACCTGGAGTGATAAATGGCTTTTGAAGTTTAATAAAGATAAATGTAAAGTAATGCGCGTTGGTTTCAATAATCGAAAGCATAATTATAAATTACAGTCACAAAATTTAATGAAAGTTGAAGAAGAAAAGGATCTAGGAGTACTAGTAAAAAGCGATTTGAAGAATGGCATACAATGTTTGGCTGCTAGTCGAAAAGCTAACATTATTCTTGGATTTATTGCTCGTAATTTTCAATGTAAGAATCCGGAAGTCATAACGCGTCTTTATACTTCGTTAGTGAGACCCCACTTAGAATATGCAGTTCAGTTTTGGTCGCCGTGCTATCTAAAAGATGAAAATAAACTAGAGAGC
>JAXIVD010000198.1:210000-217500 GCA_036785275.1 Cancer borealis | reverse complement strand
AACACTGTCATTCAACAAGCCCTCTAATCATACAGTTGATTTTAAGGATTGTAAGAATGTGACCATTAAAACTTCTGACAATGAGACCATTTTGCAGCAGTACTGGTTTGCTGTGCTGACGTCATTAAATTATCACCTTTACTAATATCTAAGAGGAAAGCTCTTCCCAAAGAAAGCATTCTACCAGCTATTTTTATCCATGTTCACCATGAGGGCTGCATGGATGAGGATGGTATGAAACTGTGGCAGAAAGGTTTGGTCATGATATCCTGGTGGACTCCTCAAAAAGCCATCGCTTCTTGTGTGGGACCAGTTCAACACAAGCCATTAGGAGTAGAATAAACAATTTAAACACAAAATTAGCTGTAATACCAGCAAGATTAAAATGTCAACTGCAACCCCGAGATGTATGTATAAACAAACATACCAAGGGTTACATACGCGGAGAATGGAATGAATGGATGAGACTCTCATAACATAACTATTTCACACTTCTTTATGCTTTAAAAATGTACTTAAATATTACAATTAGGATTACAATATAGAATAGAAATAAAATAATGAGATTTAATAAGGATCTGAATACATATGAGAATTATTTACATGAGAGTTAGAGCTCAAGTAAAATATTAAGCACAGTAGATTATATATGATACAGTTTTATTTGAAATACTGTTCATAATACATCTAGTTCATTTTCAGTCATACCAGTTCTTTATATATACATACATAATATAAAACCTTTCAACATTATCATGGATTTCAGTTCCCTGGCTGTCAAGTGGCATGCAGATTTTACTCGAATAAGACCCCAGAGGGTCCCGGGAGCGACCTTCCCTACACAGCAACGTTCCCATCCTTACCCGCTGCCCATCAGCCGCCGCCAAGAGTGAGTGGCAGAAACCAAGTCACGTGGTCGTCTCCTGAATGGCCAGGGAACAATGGCCCTTCGTCTCATAACGACCTCGTCTACGTCCTCATGGTACAAGGGGATGATGGATGGCGGGAGCTGACGCAGGTATGTAATCTACTTCTTGTTTTTAGATAGTAACAGCTTTCAGTCTGTATCTGCCATGTAATCTTTCTCCCTACATGAAATCAATATTTTTGCACGTCACAATGATATTTGAGAATCATGTATTGAGCAAGTATTATGTCAATGTTTCAGCCTTGTTTTGCTTCCCCAGACCTCATCCTCTCGGGCGCGGCTCCCTGCAGCTGTTGAAGGCGTGGTGCGAGTGAAGCTTTTGGCAGTCAATCAGGAAGGTCTTGTAGCCACATCCGATGCTCTCCTACACCTTGATGGCTCCTCCAAGGGATATATTAACTTCCCCAAGGACCATCTCCATAATTATGAAGATTTGCTTGTCCTAGAGAGCCGCCAAAACAGTGATGGAAGCTTGCAGCTACCTTACGGCTCTAAGGTAAGGAGTATTTTTATTATGCAAGCGCATTTTGCTAGGAAGCAAATCTTCGGTGAAATCAAATATCTGCAGTATAGCAAGTTTTGGTGTGACAAATAATATGAATGTTTTTTACTAGTATTCCTTTCTTCTGAAAGATGTTAATAAAGACTGACTTCACTATTGATTACATATAACTGTACAAATAATACAGTACACTATAATTTTCACATGACGTCACTTGATGCTAAAAGCTGCCAGAATTTTGCTGGGAGCGTAAAATAATGACCCTCTGGACGAAATCGGTGAAATGCTGAAATTTAATGGTGTGATTTGGTATTACAACAATTTTAAGAAAGATATTGATAAATCTCATTACCTGATACCAGCTGTGGTGACAAGATATAGCCTATCAAGGGAAATATTAATAAGAGAAAGGAAGAGGAAGTGGCTGGCTAACACAGCCAGCAGTGAATGAGTTGCAGGAAAAAGCAATGATGTCATCGTATTTTGATTTTGTATTTATACGTGTTCTATAGTTTTAAACATAAATGACAGATTGATACACTCACTAATGAATATAAGTAGCCAAAATATAATTGGTGTACGTGAATTATAAATACATGGCCGTTTAAATGACGGATTTAGCTTCACAGTGCCTTTCAGCAGGCAGGCGGCGGTGTTGTGTTCTTGTACAAGTTATAGTCATTGTGTTCTTGGGGTTGAAATGGACATTGTTATGTTCAGTAGTGGCTGTGAGCGGTCAAAGTGAGTACTAGCAATAAAGGATGAAGGAACCATAGTCTACGAAGTAAAACTGTTTCACTGCATCACTGTAGGCCACTGGCTCTCGTCTGAAGACAGAGACAATCACTTCTGTTATGCGCTCGGCACAAGGAGAAAGATCTTTGACATGGAAGCAATAATTATCCCAAGGAAAATCAAAATAGTACTGCCTTAGGTCCTCCCACTTAGCAGAGTTGAAATGCCAGAAGCACCTCCGCTTGTTTCAATTTGGAAGAGAAGATGAGGTTTAGTGGAGGAGAGATGGTGTTCCACAGATTGGAAATTAGATCTAAGGCCACGAATGTTGCAGAAATCAATAGAAAAAGTATTATAGGAAGAGTCAAAGCACCCAAGGTCGTCTTCAGAGGGGCAATCCGACCTGGGGACATTTGTGGTCCCCTCCCCAGATGGGGACTCCGAGGCTGGGCGTGGTGAAGCTACTATAAAATAATTTGAGTTGAAGAGTGTAAAAGTGTAAACTGCATGTAGCGTTACATAAGTAGTAGTAGAAGTAGTTTTTACAGAGCAGGCTGCAGCTGCTCTCTTGTGTTATTCACCATGGTCTGGAAGACCACGCGCTGGACTTGTGATCGTCAGCCATCACCCTCCTCAAGGAGTTCAGAATTCATAGAGACGGATCTATGCGTAAGGCTGAGACCTCTCACACATCACATACACCCATCCCCTTGTTCAAGGGGGACAGTAACTTATTGCAAGTTACCAGTTACATTCCTTTTGTAATGTTGCAAAGTCACTTCAAATGGAAGTTTGACTACTATAAACAAACATTTGTCTCGAAAAATTCAGTCACATGATGAGCCTACTATACATTAATGTCAAATATTTGCCTTCCTCAGCTGGATACAACTGTGCAAGTAGAGCCAACACCCCCTACAGTAACCCCAAGGACTGTGAGCAGTCCCCAGACAGAGAGCACCACAAGTTCCACAAGTCGCTCATCCACTACTGCTCCTCTGAACTATAACTATGATGCCAGTAACCCTTCCCCGCACACAGCCACAGTGAGTGAAGAGCACTTATCTTAGGCATAGTGACTACATCACTCTACTGGCAATGACTAATACTCAACAAAATAAGTTTCTGCACTTTAGCTGTAGCTGCTATTAATTAAGATATAATTAATATTTCTTTGTAATAAAAAGCTTCAAAGTAATTTTCAAGATTAGTGTATTCCTGAAGTCAGTTTTATTGCATATGATATTTTAAAATTTAGCCATTTATTTCCATATAGGTTGATCCCTCCTGGAAGGTGGAATTTGCTGAAGTGGAGATAGAGAGTGGTCTACTGGCTGAGGTTAGCGTGTGGTGGTCTCCCCGGGGATCAGGGGGAGTAGAATACCTACTCTCCTGGGCAGAAGAATCAGGCTTCGTCTCGGGTCACTTGCTGACTGATCAACTGACCAGCAAGCTCTCCTTATGGCCAGGTCAAGGATATTATTTGCAGGTAGGAAGCTAAAAAAAAAATTTGAAATGTTTGTTTTGTTTTAGTCTTTTATTCATTATACAACCATCAGCAATGACCTCCTAACATTGTATCCATTCCATTAATCAAAAGGTGGAGCTTGTGGACTCTCAAGGAAACTCTGTACTGAAGAGCTCAGCAACACCAGTAATCTTCAACCCAACAACCAATCAAGAAAACAAGCCTCGAATTCCCTCCACTGTAACTAATACTACTGAAACATATTCTACTACTATCACTACTACTGCTGCTGCTGCCACTACTACTAATACTTCCACTGCCTCAAAACTACCTATTGCTCCTTATCTAACACAAGGAGAGGATGACAAACATAGAGACCATATGTGGCATACATCTTCCCCAAGTTCCTCCCTCAAGCATGGAGATTTGTGGGGATTCTTACAGGATCAAACAAAAGATAAATCATTTCATGGGCCTCATGAAAGACCACGCATCACCACAGATGAATATTTAGAAACTTACTTAGAAATCAAGGAAAAATTAGAAATTTCAAATAATTCACTTTCACACAATATTTCGGAAACAAAAACCTTGACCAGAAAGGAGCGAGTGTACCACGTGGTTGTGTGGTGCATTGGGGTGGTTGTTGGTGCCCTGCTGCTCCTCACCCTCTGCAGCTTGGTCATCTGGATGCTTAACAGATGTCGCAAATCAAAGCATAGTGAGGAGCACAAGGAGGAGGAATTGCAGGCCAATCGAGGTTCCTTCAGAACATTTAACCCTCAGCAAAATGTCAGGAATCAAACAACCTCTTGGACCTTTGAAAACTTTTGTTCTATTAATCGAAAATCTAAGCTGGAACCTTCTAGAAGTGATACAGTGCCAGTAGGAATTGATAATGACTCATTAATGGAGAATTATGTCTTCATGCTGGATACTCAACCTGTGGGAACTTTTATAAAACACTAGTCAATTCAGTTTCTAAACATGAGTCAGGTTATCATAGGAATATAATTTAAATAATCATAGGATAATACTTTTGAAAACTCTTGATCTCAGACAAACCCTCTCAGTTTTCAACATTTCTACAATGAATCATAACACAAACATCTTATACGATTCATTGACCAACCATAATAATAACTTTAAAATTCATGTAATGACATATTAAATGTCTTTGTATATACGCACATTAATATTTAAATTTTCTTTGTGAATTTCATGTATTCTAAACAGAGAATATAGCAGTTTGTGCAATATCTACTAGGATTTCTTGTTTTTAAGTTATCAAATTAATGTAATGGAAGGAAAATGTCACTCCAGTTTTCATTTGGCAATACTTCACTTTAAAATTGTTTCCAATGTTTGAGAAAATTTATTTGCTCTTGTAAAGCATAATGCAACATGTCAGTGACTGTTGTTGGGTTTCAGTTTCAAGATATAATGCATTACCCAGTGAGAAGAGATGGAGTTACTAACAGCAAACCATTTATAATGCAGTGCTACATAAACTAAGGAGTCATTTCAACCAAAGACATTGTAACATGTTTTATATATAATACTGAATGTTGTGTAGTTGTACATGTTCTTTGTTATATCATTTATATTATAGTATTATTAATCTGGTATTTTAAGAGAAGTGGAATATACTTATTTCTTGCGAGAATAACAAAATTACATCATTGTATAATCTATTATCTGGTGGTGTTATCCAGTGACATTTTACAATGCTTAGGGCATGAATTTCCTCACTCCACTCAAAACATATTTTAACTAAATAGGCAAAGGATTATATATATACTTATATATATATATATATATATATATATATATATATATATATATATATATATATATATATATATATATATATATATATATACACACACACACACTCGACCTTTGATTTGACACATAAATTCAACGGACTTTGGACTTAACAGATGCCATCTGCTACTGGATAAGCTTAGAAGGGCCATTCAAAAAGTTCGCTGCTTGAAAAACGTGTTCACTAGGTAGCAAAGAGAGCAGTGCAGAGGGCGAGAAGTTCCTGCCAAATCAAGCAGGTGGCGTCAGTCATTGTTTACCTCCCGACCCAGCCACAGGATTCAGTTGTGTTTGTGCATATTTCTTATTCAGTTCACTGTTTTGCTCAGCAAAATGACCCCCAGAAGCATGTTAATCATAACAGTATACATAAAATCAAATTACAAATTTGTAACAGTTGGACAGTAACCGGGTCCAAGCTCTCTACAGGAGTGGCAAGAGGGCTAACATCGCCATATTGACCCCTCGGCACACCATGCCGTTGTACCCCGCACCGCATTCATTGTCCCATATCGCATATCCAGCACTGCGTGAAACAATGCTTGTGGATCCCTGAACACTAGCACCACCTCGCCACACTACTACACTAGCTTTCGTATGAGGACAGTGTAAAGGGACCACGAGCAACACAGGACTCGCCACGAACACTTTTGCGAACTTAGCCTCCTGAGACCACTGCCAAATATCAAGCAACAGACTTTTCAAATAACAGGCAAGTAGATTTCCCATTAAGTTTGTAAAATTGAAGGTCGTGTGTGTGTGTGTATATATATATATATATATATATATATATATATATATATATATATATATATATATATATATATATATATATATATATATATATATATATATATATTTGGGTGATGGGTAATCCTCTTGGGAATCTTAGTTTTATGATGAATAATAGCACAAGTGTTGTGACAAACATCTTTATTCTCAAACGTTTCGGAGACTCAATTCTCCATCTTCACTGAATCTGAAATGAAGATCATATTTCTAAATAATTAAATCTAAAACAATTAAGTAAATGTATGTAATATAAAAAATTATAAAAGACACATAAGACATTAAAAACATTGCGAATATAAAATCGGGCAAACTGTTAAATTAGTTACTTGAGAATGTTACACAAATACAACTATCAATATCTAAAATGAGTGATAAGCTTAAACGAGGTTTTGATGTAAAATTATATGGAGAAGGGGAACAATCGTACCTGATTAAGATTATTGTGTATAGAGTTGGGAAGCAGAACTCGAACCGTTGAGGCATGGTTTGAGTTTGCGAATGAGAAGTGATTCGGCGGTGAGGAGGTCAGTGGAGTTACTGTAAGAGGTTAGTACCTCGAAGTCTGTGATAGAGAAAGGGTGGTCATTATGGTGAGAGTGATCTCTTATTGCGGAAAAGGATGGGTTGGCTATCCAATTACCTGTTCGAGTGGATTTACCTTGGTGTTCACGTACTCTGTGAAACAGCTAACGTGAGGTCGAGCCCACGTATCTAGCGTTGCAGCTAGAACAAGTAAACTGGTATACCACATTAGAACGAAGGTAAGTGGGTAGAGGTCTAGTTTGTTTAAGAAAGCTACCTATTGTGTTTTTATTAGAGAAAATTATTCTGAAGTCAATCTGAGGATAACAATTTTGAAGCAGTTTTGTTAGTGATTTTCTCATGTCATAACTGTGATAAATTTCCCTTCCATGGTCATCACAGTTATGACATGAGAAAATCACTAACAAAACTGCTTCAAAATTGTTATCCTCAGATTGACTTCAGAATAATTTTCTCTAATAAAAACACAATAGGTAGCTTTCTTAAACAAACTAGACCTCTACCCACTTACCTTCGTTCTAATGTGGTATACCAGTTTACTTGTTCTAGCTGCAACGCTAGATACGTGGGCTCGACCTCACGTTGGCTGTTTCACAGAGTACGTGAACACCAAGGTAAATCCACTCGAACAGGTAATTGGATAGCCAATCCATCCTTTTCCGCAATAAGAGATCACTCTCACCATAATGACCACCCTTTCTCTAT
>JAXIVD010000198.1:147500-205000 GCA_036785275.1 Cancer borealis | reverse complement strand
TGCCTCGCCAAGTCAATTACTCGCACACATGGCTCGTGTTTTTCTATGATTTCACGCTTTATTTCGATGGACATCATCCTTTTCTTCTTTGCACCGCTGTCCTTTCCTTTCACTTTCTTAGGACCCATGGTTACAAACAAGAAGTTTGGTAAAATAAATGCACAAAAGCACAGAACGCGAGCACAACAGAGATCCTTACGCGGCGAGGTAAACACAAGCAGAGAACGAATTTTGCGCGGGAAAGCTGGGCGGGCATATGGCTGCGTTCACTAAGACAATACTGCACGCTCCGTATTGCTCGGCGACAATATTAGAGGTTTGTAATATTTCGTTTAATTATAATAAATAAGCATATCATGGTAACAAACTATAATTTTTTATATGTTGGCACTAAGATCCTGTAGGTTTGCTACTGTAGCATGCAGTATTGTCTAGTGAACGCAGCCCTGACGCTGACTCGTACCTCAAATTTTGGCTCGCAATTCAAAGCAAAAAATCGACCGAGTGACGGCTCGTGTCTCAAAAAACTCGTATGTTGGGGCACTCATAAGTCAAGGTTCCACATATATATATATATATATATATATATATATATATATATATATATATATATATATATATATATATATATATATATATTTATTTATATATATTTATTTATATATATTTAAATAAATAAATATATATTTATTTATATATATTTATTTATATATATTTATTTATATATATTTATTTATATATATATATATATATATATATATATATATATATATATATATATATATATATATATATATATATATATAAATTTTTTAAGGCCCTTCCAAAATTTCCAAATTTCCAAAATTTACACATGTGCACAGTTGCACATCTAAATTGCTGAAATTTCTTGCCTTGTGTAACTTAGTTTCATATGAAAACTGATTAATAAAATACATGTGTACTTTCTGAAAAATATAAATGGCAAAAAACTATTTGGACCACTCAAAATTACTGATATCATTCAATGCAAAATCATATTTATTGATTGGTGCCTAGTGAATAAAATACGAACATAATTTTGTGTAGAAAGCTTCTTGAATTACATTAAAACTATACTGTGATATGCTTTATCAACAAAGATAATTAACATTAAACACTACTTAGAACTATATTTTCACAAGGGACACATTTTGTACGAGATGTTGCAACAAGAAAGATATTTATATTATCCTCACGAGGAAATAGAATCTTTCTTTAAAATCCTTCACCATGTTTTTTAACAAGATTTTTTTTTTTTTTTTTTTTTTTTTTTTTTTCTGCCACTGTCTTAAATATCACTATTCCCTTGTACAGTGAGAGGCCTGATATGTACATAAATTTATTGCTATTTTACAGCGAGTTTTTTGTGCTTGCTTGTCTCAGGGCCAACTGTATATAGTAAAGAAATTAATCTCTAGGATCTGCTGTAGAGTGTAAATAAACTTTTATATATGCTATGCAAGAAAATTAAAAAACTATATTCTAGAACTAGCATTTGCTGTAGTGTAAATAAATTTTTTGTATAAATACCGAATAACATTATTTTAAAACCCATCTCCCATCGTTCTCTATCAATTTTTTGCAGTAGATGAATCATGCTAAGTTCTATGCTACCAACTTAGTATACATGTACATGTATGTACAGCTATTGCCAAAAAAATATTGACAGATGAGCTAGGCCAAGGTTCTTATTTTGTCCTTCCAGCCAGTCTATGAATGTTCTCTCACACGTCTGGTCCTGTTTCACATTCACATCCATTCTCGTCTCCCTCTATCTTCCGTATATTCTAT
This sequence comes from Cancer borealis, assembly GCA_036785275.1. Classification (NCBI taxonomy): domain Eukaryota; kingdom Metazoa; phylum Arthropoda; class Malacostraca; order Decapoda; family Cancridae; genus Cancer; species Cancer borealis. Next base: position 203,188 of record JAXIVD010000198.1, on the reverse strand, counting down.
TTTTCTTTCACACCTTCCCCTCCATTTCTCACACACACACACACACACACACACACACAGATATGATTACGATGTACAAAATGGTAAATCACATAGAGAAGATTGACAGACAGGATTTGGTGACGGTAACTGGAGGTGTGGACAGAAGAACGAGAGGGCATTCTAAGAAGATTGTGAAGAGTCAGTGTTTGAGGGATATCAGGAAGTACAGTTTTCCTCATAGAACGGTAGATATGTGGAATGGCTTGAGTGAAGAAGTTGTCACAGCAAACAGTGTGCATACATTTAAGGAAAAGTTGGTTAAATATAGTTACGGAGACAGGACATAATGAGCCTTGCTCGAACCCTGTAAATTACAACTAGGTAAATACACACACACACACACACACACACACACACACACACACACACACACACACACACACACACACACACACACACACACACAGAGTTGAGGTCTAACTAAATACAACTTCAGATTAACCTCAGTACTTCTACTTTTAACACTCCCAGCAACGAATCCTAACACCCTATTATCCCGATTTCTAGCCTCAATACATTGTAAATTGTTTTCTAGGACGGAGGTCTGAGCTAATCTGTATGCCCAAATCTCTCACATTCTGATCTATTCAGTGTTACCTTACTTATGTTGTACCTGTTGTGAGGATTTTCCCTACCAACATTCATTACTCTACACTTGTCAATATTAAATTCCATCTGTCATCTGACCACTCACTCATTTAACCTATCTAAGTCGCCCTGCAAGTCCTTTTCGTCAGACTCTGATCTAATAATCCTATCTATCTTAGAATTATCAGCGAATTTACTAATATTACTACCAATCTCACTGTCTAAGTCGTTAATGTATATTAAGAACAGTAATGGCCCACAAACTGATCCCAGTGGAGCTCCACTTATTACCAACCCTCCCCCCCCAACTTAGACTTAAAACCATTAATTGTAACTCATTGTTGCCTATCGCTTAGCCAAGACCTAATCCATCAATCTTCCTTCCCATCAATCCCATGTGCTCTAACCTTACTTAGGAGTTTTTCATGTGATACCTTGTCAAATGCCTTATTAAAGTTCAGGTGCATAATATCATAATTTTCATCATTATATGCTGCTTCATAAACCTTCCTATAAAAGCTCAATAAGTTGGTGAGACATGACCTACCCTTGGTGAACCCATGTTGTAAATCATTTATCAAACTAAACTTTTTTAAATGCTCTAATGTTATTTGCAATAACAGACTCTAATAATTTACCTAAAATTGAAGTCAAACTGACGGGTCAGTAATTAGACATTATTGTTCTATCTCCCTTTTTGAAAATAGGAACTACATTCACTTGCCTTCACAATGAAGGAACCTCTCCTAAATCCACTGATTTCCTGAAATTATTAAGTAACGGCTCACTAACCACCTCTTTGCATTCCTTTATTACCTTGGCATAAACCTCATCTAGACCTGGTGATTTAAACTTAATTTTATCTATTTCTTTACCACTAATTCCCTATTTATCTCAACATCTTTTAGGTTTTCACTTTCCTCGCCTCTAAATATATGCTCGCAAACAAGAACTATGTGCCTGTCCCCGTTAGTAAAAAACACTTAAGAAATAATCATATAGAATTTTACACATATCTTCCCCCAAACTTATAATCTCCTCCTGACCTATTTTCAATGGACCCACCAACTCCCTGCTTTTTGTTCTATATACTTGAAAAAATCACTTAGGGTTAGTCTTTACCTGGCTAGCTACCTTAATCTGGTGTTTTTTCTTTTCTGTTCATGTTAGCTTCTTGAATGTCCTAGCTAATTCAATATAGTACTGGCCCCTATAATTCTCCTGACCTGCCTTAATTCTTTTATATATGTTTCTTTTCAGTCCCGTAATGTGCTTTAATCTGGTAGTCATCCATTTGGGATCGTTCTTTTGTGATCTTAGGAAGAAACAAGATAGAGGTGATGACATCCCAGCAAGACTAGACCTAATACTAACAAATGAACCAGATATAATTCGAGAAATCTAATACAGCTTCCCATAAGAAAAAACGATCATGTGATGATTGAATTTGAAGCATTAGAAGAAAGGGAAGAACAGAGAGAAGAGTCATACAAGAGAGAACGGTACAACTACAAGAAAGTGAATTTCGGGTGTTTGAGAAAATGCTACAAGGAAGTAGACTGGAGTAAGTTTGAGGAGGCTAGTGACGTACATGATAGATGGAAATAATTTCTGAAAATGTATAATAAATGGATGAAAATAAATGTGCCAAAGATGACTAGGAAAGATACACAGAAAAATGATTGGTTCAACAAAATATGTGAAATGGCCAAGAGAAAAGGAGACATGGCATGGAACACATGGAAGAGGAGAAGAAATAACAAAACAAGTGAAGAATACAAGGCAACTAGAAATTAATTTGTCAAGGGTCGCAGAGAGGAAGAAAGGAACTTTGTGAAAAATATTATAGAGAAGTGTAAAGAAGAACTAAAGCTATTTTACACATTTATCAATGGCAGAATGAAACAAAAGGTGGAGATCAGCAAACTGAATTTAGAAGGGAAAGTGTATGAGGATGCAAGAAAACAAGCAGAAATGATGAACTAATTTCCAAAAAAGTTTTCACTGAGAAAAGTTGATTTACAGAGCAAGAGGATAGAGTGCTAAGGGATATCGTGGTGGACAGAAAAGAAGTTAAGGAGATGTTAGAAAAATTGGAGGTAAATAAAGCCTCAGGCAGGGATAGAGTCTCAAATTGGATTTTGAGAGAATGTAGCAAACAACTGGCAGACAAGATACAAAAATTGATTGCAAAATCATTAGAAGTGGGTAAAGTATCATATGATTGGAAAAGGGCAAATATAGTCCAAATTTATGAGGGAAGAAATAAGGAAGAACCAGTATCTCTGACCAGTGTGGTGGTAAAATTATGTGAAACTGTAGTAAAGGATAAATGGATGAAATATTTGGAGGAGGATGGCATTTTCATAGAACAACAATTCAGGGGAGGTAGATCTTGCATCACAAATTTGATAAGTTACTACTCAAGGATAACAAAGGAAATTTAGGAAAGAGAAGGTTGTTGGGTGGATAGTGTATATTCAGACATGAAGAAAACATTTGGCAAAGTACCTCACAAATGACTCCTTTGGAAACTGGTGTAGATTGGAGTAATGAAGGACAACATCTTAAGATGGATGAAAGACTTTTAGAAAGATAGAATAATGACGACAGTGATAAAACGTCAATTATCAGGATGGACGAAAGTAAACAGCAGACTACCTCAGGGATCAGTGTTGGTCCCAATAATGTTTCTAATATACATTAATGACGTAGTGGAAGAAGTGAGCACTTACACCAAACTGTTTGCCGACAACACAAAAATAATGAGAAAAATAAGGGTGGAGAAAGACCACAAAATTGCAAGAGGACATTGATGAGATTTACAATTGGAGCAGGAAGTGGGAAATGGAATTGAACATCAAAAAGTCTTAGAAACTTGAAAGGGCAATATGAGACCAAGTTGGAATCATAAAATGGGGAATGACACAATAGTAAAAATGGAGAAAGAGAAAGACTTAGGAGTCATAATCCAAAACCTGTCCTTGAAAGAAACATATAAGCAGAATTACTAAAGACCTACAAACTTTTAGAATCAGAGTAGCATTTCACTATATGATGAAAAGATTTATAGAGGCAGTAATATGTCCCGGATTAAATTACACAGCAGTGGTGTGGTCTCCGCACAAGAAGAAAAACATTAGGAAAATTGAAAAAATACAGACATCAGCAACAAAAATGGTGCCGAGCTTGAGAGACTTGACACATGAAGAAAGATTAGAAAGACCTTGGAAAAGAGAAGAGAAAGAAGGGACCCAATTGCAGTGTACAGGGTGATGAAAGGAATGGAAAAAGTTGACAGGGACAATTTGTTTATTTGGGACACAGGAGAAACAAGAAGCAACAACAGGAAATTGAAGAAAAAAAGGTGCCTAAGGGAAATCAAGAAATATAGCTTCCCTTATAGATATATTGACATCTTGAATGACCTAGAAAATTAAACAGCACAAGATATGGAAACAGGATCCCACGAGCTTAGTTCACCTCCTGTATGTCACAACTAGGTAAATACACAGAGAGGAGACTTAATTACAATATATAAATTGATGAAGAATCTGGAGGAAACAGATATAAAAGATCTAATATTGAGAAGTAAAGGAGAGGCTAGATGTTTTAGGGGACACAAGAAAAAATTTTAAAAGGAATTTCCTTGAACAATACAAAAAGTACAGTTTCCTTCAAAGAAGTATAGATACTTGGAATGCACTGAAGGATGAGGTGATAATGGCAAAGAATGTACATCAACTGAAATAAGACTGGACAGATATAGATACGGAGACAGGAAAACATGAGTACAGCTCAGGTCCTGTATACTACAACTAGGTAAATACATACACACACAATTTTGTTTAATATGTGCCCAACAGACTGGATAATTTTAAGCTGAAGGCGTTTGCTAAGAACGCATTTCTGCACATGTGTACAACAGATACATACCATTTTCATTCGCTCCATCTATCAGTAGACATTATAGTAGTAGTGTAACCACATGGACAGTCTCGTAAGGTCCAGTAGGACTGTTGCTATCTGTTCTTCCTATGTACTCCTTTGTAAGTCCCACATAAACCGCCACACTACCTACCTCACAATTTTGAACCCTTCCATTCATATCTCAGATTAACACTATCCTACTTCATCTTCCAGTTCCATCAGACACTTATTCACATAATTCCAGAGTGATTGGTTGAGTTAATGGGAATAAAGTATGCGCCAGACATCAAAGGTCATATGGCACTATGTTAAGCTAAAAGACAGACGGCAGAGCAACGAGATAATGGCAAGGCAAAATATGGGGATGGAAAGAACGGTGAGTTATAGTGAAATGGTTAGATCAAATAGAGCAGGGGTCACCAAACTTTTTTCACAGCAGGCCAGATAACTGAAAGAATGACGAGCGGGGGCCATGTAATCATTCTGTTCAATACTTGCAAGCCAGAACGAAAGCTCTGGGAAAAAAGACGAAAAACTAAGTTTAGAATTCCATGTTAATCATGGGTGAGTGACGTGCAATGCACAAAAAAACAAAGACAACCAACATATTTGTTCACTAAAAAGTTATCAAAGAAGGCGACGTTAGCAAAAAGATAGTTACATCAGACCTCGTGTGCACATATCCGAATCTCACAAACTAAGCAGCAAAAAAGGTTAGTGAGATTTGTGAAACTGACATTTGGCTTTCAAGATATCATCAATGTTTGGTTTGGAATTGCTGCATCCAATCAAGAGAATTGCTTTCAAATGTTCATCAGTCAATCTCGTTCTATGTGTTGACTTCACATACTTCATTTTTGAAAATGTTTGCTCATAGACATAAGTTGTTCCAAACACTGATGCCATACCAGCGGCAAATTTCTTCAATTTTGGAAACTCAACATCAGGTAAGCAGGGGTAAAATTCAACAAGTTTTTCTTCTCTGTGCTTCTCTTTCAATAAGTGATTTGCTTGCAAATCAATGAACTCCAATTGTAGTTCAACTGGCACATCATCAAGGTTACAATCAAACGGATTCTGGAACAGAAGAATGTCACTCTCAATTCTGTCGAGATCTGAAAATCTCCAAAAAATGCTTCTTCAAGTCACGAATAATCTTTTTCGGAAAATCGAGGTTGACATATTCAGCAATTGTAGCGCAAAACTCTTTGAAACAGTGAAAATTAGATAAGTTTTTTCCTTCCAGTTGTGCTTCAAACAATAACAGCTTTCTCCGAAATCCTTTGATGATTCTGTAGAGATCACAGACGAGGTTATCCTTTCCCTGAAGTTTCAAGTTCAGTTCATTCATGTGGGATGTGCTGTCGACCAAAAATGATAACTTTGACAGCCAGGTGTTCCATACGTTTTATCAAGCAAATGCAAGTACTGTTGGCGGGCCTGATGAACTGATGTCGCGGGCCGTAGTTTGGTGACCCCTGAAATGGAGGATATGGGTTTGTCAAAGAATGGCAAAACCAGAGCCATTGTGGGATTGAGAGCCACCAATAAAAACAGGAGTGCAATTGACATGAGTAGAAAAGTGTTAAAGAAAAAGGGATCGTAAGATGTGAGTTAATGTATTAGACTTGAAAGAACATAGTTAGAGAGTAGGTAGGCAGTATCTGGGCAAGAGGAATTTTGGAGAGAGTAATTATATAATAGATTGACAAGATATTCCAGGAGGTAAAGGATAGTCAAGATGAGATTTTGTGGTAAATTTTGTGGAACACAGAGGGTGTTAAGGGAAGTTGATGTGATGAGGTAGAGGATGGCGAAAGAAGTGAGACATCAATGAAAGGTTTTGCTATAAAGGTTTCAATATCAGAGATGGTCTCACTAAGGGAAGGAGGAGAGAAGACTATGAATAAAGGATTTCTTTATAGAAGATTGAAAGAAAGATATTTTAGTGATTAAGAATGAAGTAGGATCAGTAGATGGTTTTGGAGAGGAAGTACAGAAGTGACGCTTGAGTGATGTAAGAATATGGTGAGGTTTGAAGTTGGAGTAGAGCTTGGAGAGTCAGAGTCTAAAGCTACGTCTACACTAGGACTGGGCAGTCGGGGGGGCAGGCAGACCGACGAGGGGGTAAAGGAGGGTGAACGTCTCAACAAGATTGAACCTTATATACGTAAGGAAGACACCCATCTCCACAAGAGCATCTCTTCTGGCCTGCGTTCAGTCTGTCACTGAACGTCACTCATCCCATCAAATGCCTCTCGCTCAAGACTGCTTCGCCCACCGTCTAGCCCCGCCTACTTTACCATATATAGGAGTCGAAACTGACCAGTCCCGTGATTCCCCGACTGCCCAGTCCTAGTGTAGACGGGCTTTAATAAAGAAAAATTATTAGTCACTGGCACTGAAGAAACTAAAGGAGTGGTGATAGAAGTGGAAGGTGAAGAAGCAGGAGATGGGAAGGAAGAGAGGGTAATAGCAGTGGAAGAAGTAATTATGCTAGATGAAGGAACAAGAGGAGTGGGAGAGGAAGAGGTATGAGTGGAAGAAGGATGGGATATAGTAGAGGGAAAGGTAGAGGTAGATGTGGTCAAGGGATATTGGTGGAGATACACTAAGAAAGAGGAACCTGTCAGAAGCCACTGAAATGGGTTTCTTGCCTAGCCTATTTGAGTGTTAGACAGGACAGCTTTGGAAGAAAAACATATTTTTGAGTGCAGTTTACACAAATGCATTTATTGAGAGGCAGTTTGTACAGATATTGCCAAGTGAGGCACAGAAGAAGCAACGTGCATTGGATCTACAGGTTTTTGCTGGATATCCAAATCTCCAGCAGTTTTGGTACTGACGTTGGGGAGGAATGTAAGGTTTAACCTATCAGAAGGCTCCAACTATGTATACACTGTCTGTAAGATCTTCTTGTCCTTTGAAAGTATTTCCTGGGTACTTGCGACAGCCACGAGAGTTCATGGTAAAGCAGGATACATTAGCAATATCATGCTCGTCTGCAATCAGTTCAAAAATGTAAGAAGAACAGTCAGGCCAACTGACGCCCACTGGGCAGATTTCATTGGGAATGATAACGGTACCAGTATGGTATGAGTGTTCAGTTGGACATCAGAGAGCACTGGGAAAAATTTTCCCATCAAGGTCTTTGAGGGTAAGCATAACTTTAATTTGGGATTCTGAGTCAACAATGACTAGTTGAGATTTGTCATGTCTTGTGTGGAAGGTTACCCTTCCCACCTGTCTTTGGATGTATTTTTTAAATTCTAAAGTGTTTACTAGGTAGGCAACATGAGCAGGGATATAAAAGTATTTTGAAAGGAGGGTACATTCTGGATTACAAAAAAATAATTGAAAATTGCTAAGAGGAATTTTCTTGAATACAAAAAAAGTGTAGTTTTCCCTAAAGAAGTATAGATATTTGGAATGGAATAAAGGAAGGTGACAATGGCAAACAATGTACAGCAACTGAAAGAAAAACAGGATAAATATAGATACAGAGAGGACCACACGAGTGTAGCTCAGACTCTGTATACTACAACTAGGTAAATACACCACTCCTCCTTCCATCCCCTACCATACTACATTTTTGTTTCCCATTGCACAGTTAATCACTCCACATTCTTTTGTATGGGTTACTTGTATCCCCATATCTTTCAATTTTCCTCTCCCAAAACTTTCACCTAATTCTCTTCTTTTATCTAAAGGATTCAGGCCATTCACATTATTTGAGCCAGCTCTAAGACATGCTTTCTCCATCCCAGGGCAAGGTGGGGCCCCCTCTCCGCCCATAGCCATTTGGTTCTCCCACTACAGGCCACCGGCAGATAGCCAGCCATACTAGCTCTGCTTTTTCTGGTAAGTCAAAAGTAAAAACCATAAAACCACTGCTGATATTGTGCAGCATCCTCCCAGTTAGTTCTATTCCTTGCAGTACAATAACAGTGCACACCACGTGAAGGTGTGAATGGGTTGGTCTATGACTTCAGAAGTGGTAGATGTGATTGCTTTTGTTTCACTTTTTCCAATACTCAAGTTTTTCTTTGCACAGTAGCAATCTTTACACCTCAGTCAAACCCCATTGGTTAGGTGGAGGCTCTTCTGCCATGGCCATCCACTTGATAGACGTTCTCATATGGAACAAGGCGTCAGACACTATTGATAGAATATAGATATGGAACACTGCTATGCAATCATGGAGAGATGGAAGGAGATATAAGAGAGGGCTGTGAAAGGCAAGTGTGACTGGCATAGGATTTCTTGCAAGGGTTATGAGGTGAAGGAATATGTCCATGGAGGTAAAAAGAGGTTTAAGGAGCAGTATTCCTTTGCCAACATTAACATATGCATCAGAGACTTGGACATGGAATAGGGCACAACATTCAAGAGTGCATGTTGTGGAAATTATTTATTTGAAAGGAGCAAGCGGCATAACAAGAGGGGAGGGTGAGAGCAAAGAGTATGAAAGATGTAGTATGGGAACTTGTGCAAATGGAGTCATTGGGTGTAGTGGATTGGGTGAAATAAATGGTTTGGTCACATGGAGAAAGAAGAGTGAAGAGTTGTGAAAGTGTGAGTGAAATCGAGGGCCCTAAGAGCCCTAAGGAAAACCAGTTATAAGATAGAAGGATAGGGTAAGGGAGTACATGTATGAAAGAGTATGGATAGGAGGAGGTGTAGGCTCTTCTGCTGTGAGCCTATGGGGGATGTTCCAGGAAGGAACGAGGCATCAGAGACCAAAAATATAGAATAAATAGATTAATGCATAGGTAATAAAAATTTCAATAATTTCTTTAATTATTTACTCAATCATGATAAAATTGTACAAAACTTAATCCATGTCCTTTCTGCAACCCCTTTTTGAAACAATTATTTACAATGTTTTCAGTCATGAGTGAAAATCTTGCTCTTGAATTTGAGGGCCCTAGGAGGAGAGGAAGGCCACTTGTAAGATGGAAGGATAAGGTAAAGGAGTGTACATGCATAAAAGAAATACTGATAGAGGAGGAAGGATTGAACAAACAAGGAAGGAGTGTTTGGATAGGGGGAGGCGTAAGCACTTCTGCCAAGACCATCCTTATGGAGGACATTCACGAAGGGAAAAAGGCTTCAGGTACCATAGATATATAGCTAGATTAAGGCACAGGTAATAAAAAAATTCAATAAAATTATTTACTCACATGATAATTGTACAAAAACTTAATCCATGTCCTTACTGCACCTAATATTTGAAGCAATCATTTACAATGCTTGTACAACGACCTTATGAACTGGGTCATGAGTGAAATTGTTGCTCTTGAAGATGTCACTCTCAAAGAATGGCTGAAGATTCATGATGTTTATCTGTCGTGCCTGAAAATAACATGAAAATTACAAATATTAGTAAAAAGACCATGACTGGTTACTTTTCTTTTTCTTTAAGCTATTCAAACACAATACATTTAAGGTGCACATTACTCCCAGTCTGTCTGCTTCCTAAACCCCCTATAGATACTTTTGAATGAGAAATCCCATTAAGAACTCTGCAGCTGGTTTATTTATCTATCTGATGCATGTTTCTAATTCAGGATTTCCATGTTCTAATCTTCTCAATCTCCTCTATCCCTATCTCTCACATACTCATGTACTCTATCCTCCCACTGCACTCTTGCACCCACCACCTATCAATCTATCTATAGTTTCTGATGCCTTGTTCTCTCTGGAAACATCACCCAAGAGGATGGCCATGGTAGAAGAGCATCCACCTCTAACTACCCACACATTCCCTCCTTGCTAGAACCCTCAATTTCACATATACTTTCTTTACAAACTCTTACTCTTCTTTATATAAACAAACAACCTCAATGAAGCTCTTTTCACCCATCCCACTACCCCACACTTCACTCTAATTGCACAAGGTTCAATGACTCATATTTCATACACACTTTCATTGGTCTCCATCTTGCCACACCACATGCTTCTCTCAGATAACTAAATAATACAAAAGACAATGGCAATTAGAAATCTATCCCATTACAATGCTAACTAACCTAAGACTTGAAATTTCCAACCTGGAATCACTCTGACCAAAACCTTCAGCTTCATCAGTATTTTGGTCTTCCAGCTATTACAATAACAATATAAATCTTACCCTATCCAACAGGTCCTCAACTGATACTTGAACAACATCGTGGTCAGGACCATAACGGGAGCGCATAAAAGTGGTCTGCTCATGTACCAGTTGCCGCAGCAGGAAGAAGAGCAACTCATTGTTGTCACGTTTGTAGGACAGGTATCTCGTAAATTTCTGTAAAAAGAATAACTTACAATCAGCAATTGTAATTGTAATGTGGGGGGGGGGGAAAATGTGCCAGGCAACAAAGGCCATATGGCACTATTGGGGTAGTAGGGTTGGATAGCATGGCTAGGTGGGGAGAAGGATCGGGTAGGGATTAGATTAGATGAAGGACGTTAGCGGCACGGAGAAAGGATATATTCCACTGAAGAACAGACATGATCAGAAAGGAATAAGACTCGGAATGGGTGAAGGTGAGGGAGGAGCGTTCGCAGGGGGTAAAGGACCGGGGTCCATATCCATAAGAAGCGAGGAAGAAGGAAGGGGGTCAGGAACGGATGAGGTAGGGGGAGAGGGGGAAGGTTGAGAGAGGAGATCGGTGCGGGAGTAGCCAGGTGGTAGGGGAAGAGAGGAGAGATCGGGTAGCAGAAGATGGAGGAGGGGCAGACGAAGGGGACTGCACCGAAGAACAGGCGGGGTAAGACGAGGAGGGGAGGGGAGAGTAAAGCGGGGAAGGGGGAGAGGTCGGAGCACCGGGGGTAGAAAGGGGCTGGAGGAGGGGAGACAGCAGGGGAAGAAGGTGAAGGAGGGGGAGTTGGGGTAGGAGGGAGGTACTTGGGAGGTGGGTGAACAGAAACCACGACCTGGATAGGAGGGGCCGGTGGGGAAGATAAGGAGGTAGGAGGAGAGGACAAGGGAGCCGTGTTCTTTATGAACGCGATGATGGCATCGAGGTTATCACCCTCAGAAGGAGCGGGCGAGGAAGGTGCAGGGCGAGTCCTTTTAGAGAGGTGGAGAGGGGGTGAAGAGATCAAGGCGGGAGCAGGAGAGGGGGTTGGTGGGGGAGAGGAGACCAAAGCCTCAGAGTGGTGTTGTCGTTTGGTAGAGTGGGAGCGCTGAGGGCGTGGAGAGGGAGGGGCAGGAGTACAGACGGTGGTGGAGGTAGGAGTATCAGGGTCAAGGACAGCAAAAGAATTAGAGCAGGAGATGGAGGATGGAGGGTGGGAGGGAGAGAAGGAAGAGGAAGGAGGTAAAGGAGGGGTAGGGGAAGGAGGCCGAAGACCGGGGCGGGAAGGAGAGGACGTAGCTGGAGAGTGAGGGGAAGAGGCGGAGGCAGCAACATGGTGAGGAGAAGGGGTGAAGCCTAGACGGCAGGCTTTCTGATGAGCCTCACGTAATGTGAGACTGTCACGGAAGCGAATACCAGCAACTTCAACCTCAAACTTGTAAGTTGGGCAGCCGCAGTAGAGCATTATGGGGGCCACCACAATTGCAGCAGCGCTGGGTAGTAGCATGGTATATATCGCGGGTGTGGTTAAAGCCACACAAAGGGCAGCAGAGAGCGGAGCGGCAGTGTTTTTCGGGGTGTCCAAAGCGCCAACGGTTTCGGCACTGGCGAGGTGGAGGAACATAAGGCCGGACGGGGAGCATGACGCCCCCAACGTAGACATGGGTAGGAAGATCGTGGCGCTTGAAGGAGATCCGTGCAACATTAGTGGAGTTTTTCTGGCGACCTCAGGGGGACAAGGTGTAGCAGCAAACGGTGACAGCATCATACTCGCTGAGTAGGTCTAGGAGGTCAGTGTGACCAGACCTTGTCGTCAATAGGGCAGTCTTGTGGGGAGATTGCAACAGTGCCAGTGCATGTGTTGAGACGGTCGTCAGGGGTCGCACAGAAGGGGGTATCGGATGGGGCCAATAAGTTGGTCATGGCCTGAGACTGAGCCTCAGACTCCACACGTACCAGGCGTGAACAGTCAGGTCGGGTCTGAAAGTGGACCTTGCCCACTTGTTCCTGTAAACAGCATTGAAAGAGGAGGGTATTCTCAGCGAAGGAAGCGGAGGGGGGGATAGTGAAGAAATTATCCCAGCAGGCAGGAGCGAAGAAGAGGTCATAGGCAGAGGGGTGAGACGCGCCACGAGAGGAGCCAGTCTGGGACTGTGCCGTAGTCTTCTTAGAAGAAGAGGGGACATAAGGAGCTAAAGTAGTAATAGAGGAAGACGTAGATGTGACGGGGAGGGAGGCTGGAGGGGTGGTAGGACTGGAAGAGAGAGTCAGGAGAGCGGTAGACACAGGGGAAGGAAGAGAGGTAGTAGAAGGGGCGCTGGAAATAGGGACGGTAGAAGGAGGAGCAGGGGGCAGGTGAGATGAGGAGACTACAGGGGTGCGAATAGAGGCCGTGTTAGTGGTAGAGAAGGATGAGGAGCAATGAGGACCGAACCCTGGGGAAGGCAGTGTGGTGGTAGCAGGAGAGAGAGAAGATGTGGGGCATAGGATGGAGAAGTTGTGGAGGGGGCAAGGGTACAAGGGAGAGTAGGGGGAGTAGAAGGTGGTATAGTAGTAGGGGTCTGAGGAACTGGCAGAGAGGTCAAGACCAGGTCCATTGGGCAGGCAGAGGTGTCAGGGGGGGACAACCAGCAGCAGAGGCCTCGAGGGACTGGTCAGATACCACTCGAGGGGGGCATGGTGAATTTTGATTATCCATATACTGGTATGAGTTAATAAGAATGGCATCGGGGGTCACGAGTAAACCGCCTACCGGATTGCTGCCGCCGGGAACAGGGTACCTCGTCCCCCACAGGACTACCCAGTTTTAAATGTAGCCCTTGTGGCACCGAAAGTTTGCCCCACAGCGGTGAGCAAAGACCCCGGCCTTGATGCCTACCGGCCCAGGCACCCTCCAGCCAACACAGGACAGCCTACGACGGGCGGCACCGGTGACCCACACCAGCCTACGGTCGGGATCATCTTGTCGGTCCTGACGGACACACAAGCTCCCCCCACGTCAAGGTAGATCCCATGGGGGGGGGACAATCAGCAAGATATTTGATATCTGGTCATCAGTTCATCAAATATAATATATTTCCTAAGCAGAAACAGTGATGTTTATCCAAGAAAGTCTACAAAATAATAAAATGATGAAATGACTGGCAGAAAAAATGCAGGTAGCGTCTTTTCTCCAATGTTAAATTCTCACTTCCACTGAACATTTAAGCTCAACAGAATGCCCCGTGACACTACATGGCTGTGAGAAAACAGGAATTTTCTTGGCTGCCATGATGTTTGCCCTGGCGAATGTCCTCTCAGCCCCACTGTTAATAGTCAAGGGGCATAGTTTTCTATCGACTGTACTGCCAACCTACATGGTATTGGTGGAAGTGCTACAGCACCTCAGCATGGGTGGATCTGCAGTGGTTATGGCTGGTGAGGGCCCCTGTGTCGTAGCCCAGGTACAATGTTCATTTCCCGAGACTAGGATGGTTGTGATAGGATCTGAACACACACCAAGCTTGCAACGTCTCCAGCAGCAGGGTTGGTCAGGTCAACGAAACCTCTCTGGCCACCTCATCTTGCCCATCTCTCAACACTCGGTTCCCTCACTGGCCACAACTCCAGCATTCCCCACTGAAAATTCTCGGGCTTACCTCTGAGTATTTCCTTGGCTTAGCTGTGCTGAGCACAAGAGTCCTAATGAATCCCCACGAAGGCTAGCCCTCCTCCACTAATTCTCACAAAGGACTTAAACCTCTTGTAGGTCCTTGGGATATGCCTGTTTGATACAGATCATCAGCTGGATGTCCTCCAGCAAATAGATGAACTGATCCCTCAGTAGGACCACCATCAACTCCTCCATAGACCTTTGTACACCAGTGACTCAAAATCATAGGCCTGTCACTCATCCTGACCCAAGTCCTAAACCTGGCACGAAACACCTTGGCCTGGTTTGGTGCCCGAACTTACTCTCGAGGGCTTTGGCGAAGCAGGGGTAGAAAGCACACTGCGTGGCAGACAGATGCCCAACTGTATCAAGCAGGCACATCCAAAGACTTCCACTGTAGGGCTCTTCAGGCAGGAGATGAGTTACACTGCACTCTTCATCTTGTCCCAGCCTTGAACATCAGCCAGCTCAAATTGGGCAAAGTATGCCTCCAGTGACACATAACAATCGAAGTCGTGACTTTTTCCACAGTGTGTGTCTAGTGCCAACAAGGTGGTGTGAGTGGGGTGGTAAAGACAGTTGTGGTGGGAAAGGTGGGAGGAGCGGATGCCACGACAGTCTTACACGTTCCTTGAGCCAGGGACACTACCAGATGAGGAAAGCAAGGCTCCTGTTTGACACACAACTGCTAGTGTGGAGTAGGTGCTTAGGCACCGGTCTCCCATCACAAGGGATAGGTACCACATCATCCCTGGCGTCACCACATGCCTGTAATCTACCCAGCCAACCAGTCAAGGCCTGCACTGAAATGGCCACGGGTGACACTTCTGTTTGGCAAGCATTCATTTCCATTTCCATATATATATATATATATATATATATATATATATATATATATATATATATATATATATATATATATATATATATATATATATATATATATATATATATATATATATATATATATATATATATATATATATATATATATATATATATATATATATATATATATATATATATATATATATATACTTCTTCCTGACAGAAGGTGGGCAACTAAGAAGTTTGAGTTACTAATTGACTAAAGTTGCTTGACTTTACTGGAATCAACATCTTTGAATGAAAAGTTTACACCACTGAAACTCTGATAAAGCCTTCACATTCAGAACTTTTGTTGGACATGATTTATTTTTACAATGATTCAAAGAATAGATAAAATGAATAAAGCTTTTAGTTTTTACTATCTCACCCAATTTCAAAAAGTTTGCAGTTTGTTTGCTACATTTCTAATGCACAACTATTTAATTATCAATTGGTGAATCACAAATCAGGTGTTTCATGAAACAAACGAGAGAGAGAGAGAAGTAGGCACCTTGCAAATTTGAGTGGTCTTAAATATAAATCCTACCTTTTTCATGTTACGTCTGATAGCGAACTTCTGGGTGTCAATGAAGGACTCCAGCATCACCCTCATGGCCATATTGACATCATCTTCATGTACATGTTCTCTCAGGTGCATGCGAGCATGAGCCTCAGCCAAACGGATCATGCTTTCAATATGACGCACGGTGATGGGAATGCTGCCTGTGAAGAGAATCATTTTTAGTAATTGTAAGTGAGAAGTTGGGGGGAGGGGGAGAACAGGTACATCTACGTTGACAGGAATCAAGTCATGGGCTTTAAAAAAAAATTACTTCCATATGGTAAATCATAATAGTAGTTTCAAATAAGGAATATAAATTTATGTTTCTCAGTGCATGCATGCACACACAAACACACCATCTATATCTATAGATAGTGTATGTGTGTATCTATTTATCTAGTTGTAGTATACAGGGCCTCACCTACACCTGTGTGGTCCTGTCTATGTATCTATATTTGTCCAGTTTTTCTTTCAGTTGATGTACATTCATTATCATTATCACCTTTTCCTTCGGTCCATTCAAAGTATCTATACTCTTTTGGGAAAGCCGTACTTTCTAGTATCATTCAAGCCTCAAATATTTAGCCTCTTTTTTTCTGTTCATTATTAGATCTTTTCTATCTGTGTTGTTAGATGCCTTTTATTTTAATCTTTCCTCATATGTTGGGTCTTCTAAATCTGGCACCATCTTAGTTGCTATTCTCTGTATTCTTTCTAATTCAAACACTTGCTTTTTGTTCTGAGGGAACCATTTTACTTTTCCATATTCCAGTTTTAGTCTAATCATTGTAGTTGTAGTTATATTTTTTCTCATCATATCTTTATCTAAGAAGTGAAAAGCCATCTATATATTTCTTAGCATCTTCAATGTGTCACCAAATATTATATCTTTATGTTTCACTGGTGATAAATTGTCCTGTATTACCACTCCCAAATCTTACTCTTCTTTCTTTATTGATAATATTTTGTCCTAACTCTTTCCAATTTCCAATACATGGTAATTTTTCATTCACTTCCATTTCCCATATCTTGCTTCATTCATATATCTTGTTTATATCATTATGTAGCATATCTACTGCAAACAGGCTTATATAACTGTTTACTCCTGTCCTGTCATTTACACATCCTCCCATTGTTCTGCTATCATGCTTTCTGATATCGCGTTTTACTGCTCTCACGCATATACTGAAAGCTAGCACATTGTTACTGTAGAGCAGTCAATCTCATCAGTTATGATGCTCCAAATCTGATTTGAAAAATAAGGTTTGTGATGTGATACATGTGATGTCACAGAGCCTCCTTGCCTGTGATTGGCTGATACTCTCCCTCCACCCCACTAAGTGTATGTATCCTCTGTGATCACAGTAAATTAACACAGTGATTCACATTGGAATCAACATTTTTGCATAAAAAGTTTGCACCACTAAAAATCTGATAAAGCTTCACATTCAGAACGCCCAAGTACGACGCCTGGTGTTTGGTTTCCAAATATGGGTTTAGTAGAAAAAAATTATTATTCATGGAACTGAAGTAACTACACGGTGGGTGAGAGAAGTGGAAGAGGTAAAAGTAGTGGTGGAGGAAATTGTGCAAGATGAGGGAACATGAGGAGTGGGGGAGGAAGAGGAATGAGTGGATGTAGTAACAGGAAAGGTAGTTGAGTATTAATGGAGATGCACAGAGAGAGAGAGGAACCTGTTGGAAGCCACCGTGACGGGCTTCTTGTCTAGCTTCTTTGAGTGTTATGCCATGTTTGAAGCGGTGGGCAGCAACTGCCGATTCAAATTTGTAGACAGGACAGCCTCAGAAGAAGACATTATGTTCTTGGGTGCAGTTTGCACTGATGCATATTGTAGAAGGCCAGTTTGTACATGTATGGCCAGGTGAGGCACAGAGTAGACAACGTGCAGTGGATATACAGTATTTTGCTGGATGTAAGGTTTAACCTTGTAAGGTTTAACCTTACAGAAGGCTCCACCTATATATACTACACTGCCTAGTAAGATTTTGTGTAATTTTTTTATATATTTGCTTGGTATCTACAACAGCCACGAGTATTAAGGGTAAAGCAGGACACATGAACGATATCATGTTCGTCTGCAATCAGTTCAAAAAGGTCAACAGAAATCAGGCCAACTGACGCCCACTGGGCAGATTTCATTGAGAATGAGAACGGTACCAGTACAAGTGTTAAGTTGGACATCATGGGATACTGGGAAAGGTTCCCCATCAAGATCTTATAATGTGAGTATAGCTTTAGCTCGGGATTCTGAGTCAACAATGACGAGGCGAGATCTGTCAGGTAGTGTGTGGAAGGTTACCCTTCCCACCCTTTTTTGGATACATTTTTGAAATTGGAAAATGTTTTTTGAGTAGGGAGCATGAGCAGGGATATGGAAATATTTGTTTGATCAGCAAGGACCAAAGAGGATGGATACAGGAAGGTGAATAGTGGTAGTAGATGGATGTGGGCAAGGCTGAGAGGAGGAGGGAACAGTCTGAGTTATGGAAGATGAAGAGGTCAGAGTAGAAGAGTGGTTTACTTTTTGGAAGTATATTATGGTTCTAAGGTGTTGGTGTTTGAGAAATAGGTAAAAGAGGAGGTAGTTTTGAATTTTCATTATTGGCCATGGTGAGCCAAGTGTAAGTGGAGATATAACTGGTCCACTCCCTATAACCACTATGGAGAGGAAGACCAATGAAAAAGGGAGGGTATACCATGCTCATGGCACCCTCAGGCCGTTTTTAGCCTTTCATCCTCTCAGTATGGGTTTCACAGTTTAGGAAAGAAAGCTGGCAAGGCAGGGCGGGAGTTCACATTCAAACAGCGAGCTATCCTGGCGTCTTTTAAAGTCACAATAAAGCGCACTGGAGCAAGTGATTTTTCACTGCCTCCCTGCTTGGGAAAATGTTTGAAATATTAACTCATTTATAATGATATCTATGTCCACAAAAGATAACAAACATCATTCAATTCTAAGTAAAAGTATGTTTCTTAACTCTTCACTTGCTACTTCAATTCTCACAACAGTAATGTAAACTCATCTCACCACGCTTTATCAGCATTTCCAACTTCATAGTTTCTGAGGAAAATGCCTCTCTCATTTAAGTCATGTTATTTGCAACTCTTATCACACAAGCTTACCTGTGGCCATGGACTCCCTCCTCAGCTCTGAGTACACCTTTGCCACCTTGTCCTGATCCATTTGATGCAGCTTGGGGTGAACCTTCTCTCTTGCATATATGATATACTTCCTCAGAAGGTCTTGAGGTATTTTTTCTACTCCTACCATATTAGTTCCTCCATTCACTGCACCATCCTGCTGATTATTTATATATCAACTGTATGAACCTCATTTATGAATCTTTTAAACATAATAAGATGGCTTCAACGATATGATCAGCATCAAGACTATCAACATCATCTTACTTTTTGTGATGTCTGAAAACATGATTGTAAGAAAATAAATGTACTGTCAGAAAGCAACAAACTATTCACAATAATGCAGTTTGCACATCCAAGGATAAAAAATTTAATTAAAATCAACTACATTATTTTCTGCACTCAATCCATGAGCTTAGCATGATATGTATGAGTATAAAAGATTCATCCTTAAGTTAGTTGTAATTTATTAGTAAAACTCTTTCTCTTATTTGGAAGCAACAAATATAAACACATAAGGAGATAAAGGCATTTGCAAAGGGAACAAACAAAAGATACTGACCAACTTGCAGACAAATGTCTTCAGGAAAATACAAAACACACTTGAAAAAAAATTTAAAAATAAATAAAAATAACAATTATTTAAGGATAAAGGCATATAAAATATATGCAAGAACAAATAGTTACCATTGGCAAAGCAGCAATATCTTCAGCATCAGCCATTGGGTGATGGCGAACATGTGAACCAACCACAAATCGTGCCAAATGTTCATCCTGGACTGCATCCACTACATCACGCACAACGCACAAGATGTCAAAACGTGAGAGAATGGGTTCCGACAGATCAACCTAAGGAAGGAATGAGCAAAGAAAGTGTTAAAACTAGATTTTTCATTATATAAGTTTTATATAATTCTAGTTCCATGCTGATCCCTATATTCTCTCCATGGCAAATTTTCATCTTACAATCATAGTCGACTTGATGATGGTAGAAAAGGTAGTTTTCCTGTTTTCACAAGTACGAGACAGTTTTATATTATATAAGATTCTCTAAGACACTACTCTTGGAGTGGTGCAAATCCATGTTCTTAATGTTAATCCACTTATCATAACCAAGTACATGACATTTCCCTATCCCACTTTTATATTGTTACCACCCAGTTGGTAATAGTTGAATAAACATCAAATCTCCACTCCAGTGTGAGATCCTGCAAGAAAATATTCTGGGATCAAACTTACCTTGCTCATTCAATGAGAGAATTACTTTAAATAAATAAAAATACACACATACAGAAAAATATACATAGACTAATTACTTTAAATAAACAAAAGTACACATATAGAAAAATATACATAACCAACTGTAAATCCAGTAATATGAACATTACAATGCCTAAATTTAACTTTGAGCCTCACATTTTCAGCAAAGGTCATTGATTGATCGTATCTGCCTCCAATAGGATTGGATGCAGCCATGACAGCACAGCGGGCCTGCAGGGAGGTGACAATACCAGCCTTGGAGATAGAAATGCTCTGTTGTTCCATAGCTTCATGGATGCTAGTACGGTCAGAATCATTCATCTGCAATAAGGAAATGTCAGAAAAGCTTATGTTAATGAACACTCCTATTAAATGTAACTTATCACAAAGACATCACCACTACAGATTATTCAGAACCTGTTCATAAAATATCAACCCCCACTTATAATTATTGATTAAGTCTATAAAAATAATTTAATAAAACATTTTGCTATTATTATTCCAATCTAAATTTTGATGATGATACACTTCATTACAGATGCATCCCACTTGAGCGTTAGATGCATACCAACCATTTGGAGTGTGCTCATATGCAGAGTATGGTCTTACAGTCATTTCACTTAAGCACTGCATACAAACATGTGATAGTGATAATTTCTCTTCCATATATAATCATATGAAATACAAGATGTTTGTTGTTTGTTGTAGAAATTGAGTTTTTGAGGCTTTGAACAGAACCAGGTATGCTCTGCCCCAATCAGAAACTAGTGAAAGATTAGAAGTTAGGCATCCTATAGCATCTCGCCTTGAATCACTTAATTTTTGTTGGGTTGGGCATCTGTTGTATGACATTGAAAAATGCATAGGAGTGGATAGGGCATTGAGTCAGATTTAGGAGATCATTGATGAATAATAGAAAGAGAGTGGGTGATAGGACAGAACCCTGAGGAACCCCACTGTTGATAGTTTTAGGAGAAGAACAGTGACTGTCCACTACAGCAGCAATAGAACGGTCGGAAAGGAAACTGGAGATGAAGGTACAGAGGAAAGGATAAAATTCGTAGGAGGGTAGTTTAGAAATTCAAGATTTATGCCAGACTCTATCGAAGGCTTTCGATATGTCAAGGCCAACAGCAAAGGTTTCACCGAACTCCCTAAAAGAGAATGACCAAGATTCAGTTAGGAAAGAGAGAAGATCACCAGTAGATCAGCCTTTACAGAAACCATACTGGCCATCAGAGAGAAGGTTGTGAGCTGATAGATGCCTCATTATCTTCCTGTTAAGGACAGACTCAAAGGCTTTAGAAAGGCAGGAAATCAAAGCTATAGGGCGGTAGTTAGAAGGATTGGAGCTGTCACCTTTTTTATGGACAGGTTGAATATGAGCAAACTTCAAGCAAGAAGGATAGGTAGAAGTAGAGAGACACAGACGAAAGAGTTTGACAGGCAGAGCGAGTTCGGAAGCACAGTTTTTGAGAACAACACGAGGGACTCCCTCCGGACCGTAAACCTTCCGAGAATCAAGGCCAGAGAGAGCCTGGAAAACGTCATAATAAAGAATTTTAATTTTAGGGATGAAGTAGTCAGAGGGTGGAGAAGGAGGAATATGCCCAGTATCATCCAAAGTAAAGTTGGTAGCAAAGGTTTTAGCAAAGAGTTCAGCTTTAGAGAAAGAAGAGACAGCTGTGGAGCCATCTGGTTGAAGTAAAGGAGAGAAAGATGAAGAAGTAAAATTGTTAGAGATATTATTGGCTAGATGCCTGAAATCACGAGAAGAGTTAGAGTTGGAAAGACTTTGACATTTTCTATTGATGAGAGTTTTTAGTAAGTTGGAGAATAGATTTGGTATGATTACGGGCAGAAATACATAAGGCATGAGTTTCAGCAGATGGATGGCTACGGTACGGTTTGTGAGCTGCCTCTCTATCATTGACAGCACGAGAACAAGCAGAAAAGTTAAACCAGGGCTTTTTAGCTTTAGTATTAGAGAAAGTATGAGGAATGTATAGCTCCATGCCAGAGATAATCACCTCTGTTATGCGCTTGGCACAAAGAGAAGGACCTCTGACATGGAAGCAATAATCATCCCAAGGAAAATCAGAATAGTACTACCTTAGGTCCTCCCACTTAACAGAGTTGAAATGCCAGAAGCACCTCCGCTTAGGCGGGTCTATTATAATATCTACTTGATAGATGGAGTGAATGAAAATGGTAAGTATCTGTTGTACATATGTGCAGAAACGCATCTGTTCTTAGCGAACACCTTCAGCTTAAAATGATCCAGTCTGTTGGGCACATATCAAACTAAATTGTGTGTGTGTATTTATCTAGTTGTAGTATACAGGACCCAAGCTATACTCATGTTTTCCTGTCTCCGTATCTATATCTGTCCAGTCTTTTTTTCTGTTGATGTACATTCTTTGCCATTATCACCTCATCCTGAGGAACACTACTGTTGATAATTTTAGGAGAAGAACAGTGACCGTCTACTACAGCACCAATAGAACAGTCAGAAAGGAAACGAGATGAAGGTAGAGAGAGAAAGATAGAATCCGGAGGGTAGTAGGTCGGAGGAGGGTAGTTTAGAAATTAATATATATATATTATATATATATATATATATATATTATATATATATATATATATATATATATATATATATATATATATATATATTATATATATATATATATATATATATATATATATATTATATATATATTATATATATATATATATATATATATATATATATATATATATATATATATGTATATATATATGTATATATATATATATATATATGTATATATATATATATATATATATATATATATATATATATATATATATGTATATATATATATATATATATATATATATATATATATATATATATATATATATATATATATATATATATATATATGATTCATCTGTCCCTATGATGATTAAGCGTAAAATCATCATTACTCAATAGCATGATTCACAGTACAGGGGATTACAGAGGTCAAGTATATCACAACTAAGCAAACATTGTGTGCTTACATTGGTTACAACTGCATGGCTTAATGCACAACCAAGCACCTTTTTTTTTTTTTACTATTACAGAAAAGTAGAGGGATTAAAATTTCTTCCAAAATAAGTAGCCAGTCACTGGATAATTAAGTGACATCATAATGATATGCTGGTGACTGATGGTTGAAATAATCATATAAAGCTCCTGTGCTATATTCAATCATCACAAACATTTTTGCCAATATATGCTTAGTGCCATTGTTTTTTTGCAGTATATAAAGGAGTTTTTAAGAATGCACAATATGTGTAATAATATCTGAATTTTGGTAACAAAAGGTTTTATGAGGATTAAATGCTGCAACGCAAAAGAAAATACACATTATTGCCTACCATAACAACACACCTTATCAAACTCATCAATGAGACAAACACCCTTGTCTGCCAAAACCAATGCTCCTGCCTCCAAGGTCCACTCCCGGGTCACAGGCGACCGCTGCACATAAGCCGTCAGACCCACAGCACTTGCACCCTGACCTGTTAATATTATTCAACTATTATAAAAGTGTCAAATTAGTGATAGTAATATGGTTAGTAAAGAAGTTAATGGGAGACATGGTGATTGAATCCGAGTATACAAGATTAGGACAAGTGCCACCAAAGACTTTTGCAAATTGTTATTTTTCCATTCATCAGTTTCTTAAAGTACAAAGTTGATCTTTTTAACATCTCTCATTCTCTTACAAATTCATTATTTTTCCTAAATTTATTGTTTACAGTGTTCCATTCTATTGAACTATCCTTCTGTACACCATTCTAAAAAATCCTGAAATTTTTTGAAATTTAAGCAATGATCTTTGCAGAGTAGAAATTGTTAGTTTAAGGTTAGTTTAGCTAAAGATGACCTCTTTCCTGAGGCATCTATTTTAAAGCTACTATATCCTAAATATACATAATATATATATATATATATATATATATATATATATATATATATATATATATATATATATATATATATATATATATATATATATATATATATATATATATATATATATATATATATATATATATATATATATATATATATATATATATATAGCTAATGTGTCTATGACACTGACACTGTCACTGCCAGGCACTTCTCTTTTCTGGTACTACCACTCCTTTCTCAATCCGCCTCCCACTCTTCTCTTACCACACAAATTCTCTGTACACCCCACCACAGCCCTCTTAAACAGCTACCATTCCTCTTCCACATCACCTTTCTCACTCTCTCATTACATCCACTCATCTATAATCTTCAAATGGTATTCCACAATTTTCTCCTTTTTGCAAACTCACCAATTTTCAGAATTCTGCTTGCCTCACCCTCTCGTCTAGTCTTATCACCACCAGCTTTCCTTCCACATGGAAGTGGTCAGACATATCTCTCCCTTACCCTTTCAAAATTCTCACACATAAACAACTGTCCTTTTATCCTATTATGTTCCTCGAAACAACCACATAGTCCATCATTGTTATATCCACTTCCCTTCCATTGTCTTGTATCATCCACGTATAGTAGTGAATATCCTTTTTCCTGAACTTGGTGATAACCTCAACTCTCTCTCTACACAAACTGATCATTTTTTCTCAATTTTCATTTCTCCAAGGCACACCATGCCTATCAACAATGTATTCAACTACCACATCACCAACATAAGCATATAAATTTTCAAACAACACAATACTCACATCCAAATAATTCCAAAAAGCCTCCCTTCCTGTGTCCTCCCTCTCACTACCAGCACCACATGCAAACACAAATACCCACAACTTTCGACCAAACTTTATTTTCACCCACATCAACCTTTATGACACTTCTTTCCATTCCACCACAAACTGTCTCACTGCCAGATTGACCATTAAGGCTTTCTCTCTGGTTACACCAGACATCCTTCCACTCACACACTCGAATTCATTCACCCTTTCCTTTCAGTTTAGTTTAATTTCATTTCATGCTAACACATCAAAATAATAAAGAAGTATATTTCAAATTACAGAATGATTACACTATCCCTTATAACTTGAAAAGCAGAAATATTCTAAAATTTAAAGTTTATATTTGGCAGCTGTTAAAATCACCTGAAAATAGTGATTTTTTTAAAAATTATTGTGCAGTAGATGAATGGTATGGATTATAGTGGTGGCACACCTGTTTGCAGATGACACTGTTATTTACGAGTGAAGAGAAACTTCAGAGTGATGGATGAACAAGGGGGAAGCTAGAAGGGAATTCTGGGATAAGATGTTTTTTAA
The DNA here is from genome assembly GCA_036785275.1 of Cancer borealis. Taxonomy (NCBI): domain Eukaryota; kingdom Metazoa; phylum Arthropoda; class Malacostraca; order Decapoda; family Cancridae; genus Cancer; species Cancer borealis. The sequence goes on along the minus strand of JAXIVD010000198.1, from coordinate 177,740 downwards.
AAAGAGGTAGGGAGAGGTGGTGGATATTAGTACACTTTGTATGGTGAGTGTATCATCAGTAGGAAGGTGTTACATACTTTTAGGAGAAAGAATGGAGGTAGTAAAAGAGTTTAAGTATTTGAGGAACAGTGCTATGCAAACATGAAGAACTGAGAGGAGAAATAAGAGAGCAGCAAAAGGGAGGCATTTCATAGGATCACCTGCAAGGATTATGAGAGGAAGAAATGTATCATTAGTGTTAAAGAGAAGTTTAAGGAACAGTATTCTCCTGCCAACACTGACGTATAGATCAAAGACTTGGACATGGAATAGGGCACAGCAGTCAAGAATGCATGCTGTGAAAATGTTATCTGAGAGGATCATGTGTCGTGACAAAATGGGAGGATAAGAGCAACGAAAGCATGTGTGAGATATGGCATGGGACCTTGTAAAATGGAGTGAAGTGTATTGTAGTGGAAAGAATGAAAAGAAATACATTGAGATGGTTTGGTCATATGGAGAGAAAGAAGAGTGAAAAGTTTGTGAAGAAATTATATGTGAGTGAAACTGAGAGTACTAGGAGATGATAGCCAGTTGTAACAAGGATGGAATGAAGGAGTGCATGCATGAAAGACTTGCTGATAGAGGATGAGGGAAGGAAGCATCAAAGATTAGAGAATAGAATAACATAGTAGGATTTATGAGGATTTTACCAGATAAAGTTAAACCACCTTCATCTTTTATAAATATAGCAATAGGAAAAATCAACTTATGCATGAGGCAAACTAAACTATTACTCACTAAAATGAGGCAATTTTACTGCAATTGATATTAAAAGTATTTAAGAGTAAACCTCAACCCAGTCAGTGTCATAACATCTTACCTGTGGTAAACACTGCACGAGGAGCAATCTTCTCAACATACTTAAGAAACTGTGACTTAGCTGTTCCTGGGTCACCACAGAGCAACACATTGATGTCACCACGAACCTTGTGCTTCCCTCCTAAAATAAGAGAAAAAAGGTAATGTTTTATATAATAGCTGTCTTATATACAATATGTAATCCCTCTTATAACTGGAATAATTCAGTCAAGACCATGACAGAGAGAGAGAGAGAGAGAGAGAGAGAGAAAGAAAGAAAGAAAGAAAGAGAGAAAGAAAGAAGGAGAGAAAGAAAGAGAAAAAAAGAGAAAGAGAGAGAGAGAGAGAAAGAGAGAGAAAGAGAAAGAGAGAAAGAGAGAGAGAGAGAGAGAGAGAGAGAGAGAGAGAGAGAGAGAGAGAGAGAGAGAGAGAGAGAGAGAGAGAGAGAGAGAGAGAGAGAGAGAGAGAGAGAGAGAGACTTGAATCAAGCTGAAATGAGGGCAAATGAGGCAAAAAGAAACCGAGCAAAAATAAAATGGAAAAAAATTGATATGGGTACGAGGACAAGGGTTGCATCCACAACAGGGCCCATACTTATAAAGAATTAGGATTTTATTCTAAGAGTGTGACTTAACAATGCTAGGACAATCTCAGATGTCCTCCCTAGGACGCGGAGCTTCGTACTTAAACGGCCAGGAACATGTCAAAATAGTGCTACATATAGCAAGCATTCAGTTTGGATAACATTAAATTTAACCACTTCAAGTTTAAAATCAGAGTGAAAATAACGATGAAAAATAACAATGAGTATTTTTAAGGTGACTGATTAAGACTAAAATGAATAAATACATAGAAGGATATGTTTTTAACGCCATAATAAACATAAACATGAATGCCCTCGATTCAAGTTAGCCTCATTAACTTCTTGTTGCTCATCCTCAGGGAAACTGAGGTTTCTGTCCTTGCGTATGTTGTGCAGCATGAAACAAACCTCAATTATTCTGCACACACATGCAGGGGACTTCACTCTAGGATATGGTAGGATATGGAATCGCCGTTTCCACTGGCCAATCCCTCTCTCCACAACTGAGTCCAGACAAAACCACCCTTTACCCTCTCATTATTTACTTTCTTGAGGTTGTCTATTTCATTCTTGAAATCACTTTTTTCTTTGCGTCATTCATTGAAATTTAACTCAATGACGTTCATCCACAGCAACAATTTTTCAAAGGATTCTTTACAACCACTCACCTCTTCCTTTACTCCCCTCATCTCTATTCTTGTTCTGTCTGCCTATATTCTCTGTAATCTCACCATGATTTTAGCAATATCCACACCTTGAGTAAAATCTTTCAATCTGTACAATGGCAATGGTCCTCTCAATGGTTGAATTTTGTTTCTTACAAACATTACTCACACAATGGACTTTCCATGGTTATGATCTTCCTTAAATCAACTTTCCCTGCCTTCTAGACAGGACTACAATTCTATAGACCTCATAAGCCCCATATAACCACAGCATAGGCCTATTTTGAAGAGACTCTTGAATGTGTCCTCCTGTTTACATTCAACAGCGTGCATGTGTGTGTGTATGTCTGGCATGCATGAATCTGTCCATAAATGGCATCTCCACTGACCTCACTACTTTCACAAATTCTCAAGACCAGGCAAACATAACCTATGAGAACAGTAACATGGAGCTGCTTGTGAGTTTTCTGATCCAAGAAGCCCCAGGACTGGGACCAACACATGAAAAGAAATATGTTCTGGTAGTTTGGTCATATGGAGAGAAAGAAGAGAGAAGAGTAAAGAGTTTGTGAAGAGAGAGTTTATGTTTTTTTTTCTGTATCATAAACTGTTGGCACCAGTAGGCTTTATGGAGGCTAAGATGGACTGCCTCTGCCCGTTAATTGGCGTAGGTTTTAGATTTTTTATAGTGACGCCTCGAAGGTTTACATTCTCTCTTGAATATGTTGAGAACGAGAGGCTATTGCTGCTACAGCCTCAAATGCATATAACATTGTAAGTCCCATCTGAGGGCAGTATGACAGCAATTTGGGTAACCATTGGCCAATCGGTGGTAATACCAAAGAAAGAAAAGTGGCCAGCGGATATCGTCACTTGAACCTAGAACCCTTGGTTCGCATACCCGAACGCTGACCACTCTACTATCGTGATTGAAACTGAGGGTTTTTAGGAGATGAAGGCCAATTGTAAGATTGAAGGATTGGGCAAAGGAATACATGCATGAAATAGATGCTGATAGCGAGAGAGGGTTTGAATAAGCAAGGAAGGATTGTGGATAGGGAGAGGTGGAGGCTCTTCTGCCAAGATGATCCACTTGGAGAACGTTTTTAGAGGGAACAAGGCATCAAAAACTATAGATAGATAAAGTAAATATAATTATATCCATACATAATACATGTATAGGTACACCACCGTACACCAGCTTCTTTGGTTCCAAAGCCTTACCAGATTAACCATTTTGCTATAATAGCCAAACAGATCTCCAACCTCTGACCATGGTCTAGTTTTTATTCAACCATTTCCCATTTAATTCCTTTTGATCAAAATAGACTGGTATTTACACTTGAATCTACCACTGACACCTTGATCTCTCTTAGAAGTCATCTATCTATCTATGTATATACCAGGCTGGTATGATAATGGGAGGATAGCCAAGACATGGCATGCAAACATCTCTTAGAAGACATGGTTAAGATAATTTGAGAAATATGCCAAAAATCTCACCACCACCTTATGTTGTGTAAACAAACCTTAAAAGTGGATGTATCTTGTCTCAGCTATCCCCTTTAGGAATATATTAGCTTGATATATAGATAAGAAAAATAATACTTACCAGGATTTTTACTTTCTCCACCAAAGAGTGATAATGCAAGGGCCCTTTTGATATCCTCATGTCCATAAATGGAGGGGGCCACTGAAGAAACAATTCTTTCAGCAATTCTCTGGTCCTTACTAAGGTTTACAATGGCCTTGATATCTTCATCTGTAAGAGCTATAAAAAAAATCATAATTGGTTACTATTCAATACATGAGATAAAGTACAATAATTATGTACACAAAAGATTCAAAAGTCATAAAAGTAATGTGTAGAAAGGAGTACAAAAGAAAAAGACAGCAACACCCCTACTGGATCGAACGAGGTTTTCCAATTGGCTGCACTCTATTACCATAGTATCTACATGTTAGAGATAAAAGGACAGCAAAGTGGAAGGGCCCTCCCTACCCACCCCTCCCCTAAGTCAAAGCTGGATAGATATACACAGAAATTTGTTTGGTCATCAAACACACAGAGACTTCTGTTTGGTCATCGGACAGAAACAGAGATTTGTTTGGTTATATACTTATATATATTTTTATTATTATCATTGTTATATATATATATATATATATATATATATATATATATATATATATATATATATATATATATATATACACACACATAGTGGTGCCTCTTGATTCGAACTTAATTCGTTCTTTTCGGCTGTTCGAATTGAGAAAATTCGAATTAGGAAGCAATTTTTACCATTGAAATTAATGTAAAAACAATTAATCCGTTCCAGTTTATTTTAAATAAAAAATACGAAATAAAAAATGATTTACCAAACACTCCTCAAACCAAACACTCTAAATTGATTTGCCAAACACTCCTTTAGCCACATCAGCAGCCTTTATTGTCTCTTTATGCTTCAAAAATGTGCAGATCGTAGACTTGGCCATCCCGTACTGTGAGGCCAGGTCAGAAACACGAACTCCTCTCTCATGTTTTTCTATTATTTCCTTCTTCATTTGTATACTATAGCGCGTCAGCTTCCTTCCACCACTTGCACTGTCATTTTTCACTTTCTTGGGAGCCATAATGAGGGCTAATTTCAAGAAAATATGCAAAAATATCAAGCACAACAGAGAGAGAGGTGTTCACAGCGGAGAAGTGCAAGCGTGACTGGCCGATTGACGGGAAGGTGGTGTCGGCCGCCGCGTGTGTTTGTGTTCGGATTGCAAGACCGCGTTCGGATTGGAGGACAAAATTTGTTCGCCAAATGTGTTCGGATTGGGAAGTGTTCGAGTCAAAGGGTGTTTGAAAAAAGAGGTACCACTGTATATATATTTATGCATATATATATATATATATATATATATATATATATATATATATATATATATATATATATATATATATAATATATATATATATATATATATATATATATATATATATATATATACATACATATATACATATATATATATATATATATATATATATATATATATATATATATATATATATATATATATATACATACATACATACATATATATATATATATATATATATATATATATATATATATATATATATATATATATATATATATATATATATATATATACATACATACATATATATCTATCAAATATATCAAACAGCCACAAGGATTGCGTCATCCCACCTTGTACTGAAACTTTCAATTGTTTCTCCATTTACCCTGATGCATGTCTATACATCCTTATAAAAAGCTTTCACACCATTCAACAAATTTTCAGTCACACCATAAAAAATATACCACATTGCCATCCATTCAATTCTGGCATATAATTCTTTCAATAAACATCCTGAGTGATAAGATCTGATCTGAACACTACAGGTATACACAAGCAGACAGACAATTTCAAGATAAAAGATAACTATTGTATTGAACCCAAAATAATGCAAACTCATCATACATACCTTTTATAGCATTGGTGTTGTCTTTCTTGGCTATATGGTTGGCCATGATAATTGTTGCAAATATAGGAAAGCCTTGATTGGTATTCAAGGACCCGTCATAGTTGTTTGAGTACACTCCTGTTACCTCTATTTCATCACCAGGCTTACATATGTCACACAAATCCCCAAGAAGAATGATGTCCTTGGAGCGAGGCAGTCGACCTGCTGTTACCTGGATACAAAGAACAAAAATTAAGGTCCACCCATTCCTACATTAAATAATTTTTACATATTCACAGAAGGTACTTGAACTTCAAATCAAATGTTACAATTCTCAAGTTTTGCATCAATCTCTGACTTCTCCATGTCAGAGGTTTCACACTAAATGTTTCTGACTCCTAACTAATGATGTAATGACTTGCTACTAACACGTTTGGTAATTTTTTTAAATTTGGTTATATACCCCACTTTAATATCAGCAATCAGAATATCCAAAAATCTTAGTTAACTAAAATAATTTTGTGAAATCATGAACCACATTCATCTTGTATACACTACTGAAGTGCAGACTGAATCATTAACTTTAGAGACATGATCCCACTAAATTTTCATATCCCCATCTTTCTTATCAAATATTCATTGTACCTTTCTTGTATTCCCCGTTTCACACAGCTACAATCTTAAAACCATAATAGTACAAGACTTATCTTTGATCTTTCATTGTCAATATCTCATTCAACAGTTTCTCTTCCTTTTCTCTAAATTCAGCAAAAATTACATTTCTCTTTTCCTCTTTTCAGCTTTAACTTTCCATAATATCTAAACTTTCATGAAACCTTTTTTTGTCAAACTCCTTTCACAATTTAAGATACAATATTCATGAAATTCAAGATATGTACAATCATATGTGAGCACATTCAAATAACGCATATAAAAATTAATTAAAAATAGATCTTGTCAAGACATGGGTGAAATGGTTTTCTCACTTAATAAAAATAAAGAAAAATTCCATTAATAAAAAAAAAACATGAATAAGATGAAATGGTTACAGGAAAAGGACACCCTTCTAAAAGGTGCAAGGAAAGAATAAATGAACATTTGTGAAGGAGGATGGGAAGTCCAAGGAATGGAGCACACAAGAAGAGCAAATAAGAGCCTCTTCTACGATAATCATTCCCTGTAAGAAGTTCCACGGAATGGGATAAGGATAAATACATGGGAACTGTTGCAGATTTGCTTCTTGAACTACTGAAGAAAAAAAATATTTTGTGAATGGCCACAGATGTTACACAAAAGTTCAACTGTGGAAACCGTGTAGTGCAGTCTTTGAAATTGCTGATGGTGAAAAAGTCAACATTTTGACCATTTATGCAGGAACATGTTTGCATTTCCTCTATTCTCTAATTTAAACTCCTTAGCCAATCTATTTATTCTACCTACAGTCTCACCTCATTCTCGACCCCCAAGGGAATAGTCACAGCAGAAGAGCCTCAACCTAACCTTATCCATACACTCCCTCCTTGCTAGTCCAATCCTCCCTTTTTCAGCAACTGTTTCATGCATATACTCCTTTATCCTATCCTTATACTTTAAAACTGGCCTACCTCTTCTCCTAGGATCCTCAGTTTCACTCATATATACTTTTTTCAAAAAACTCTTCACTCTTCTTTCTCTCCATATGACCAAACAATCTCAAAGTATTTCTCTTCACCCAGTCCACTGCATCACACTTTAATCTATTTGCAAGAATTCCCAAGCCACATATACATACTTTCACTGCTCTCACTCTCCCTCTCTTATCTTGTCTACTGTGTCCTATTCCATGTACGATTCATATGTCAATGTTGGCAGTAGAATATTGTTCCTTAAACCTCTCTATATCTCAATTGACACATGAACTCTTTCACTTCCTCTCCCTACTGCTACTAATACTTCCTATCTTCCTACTGCTGGCACCCTCATCCTATAAGGAGTAGTAAAAATCCAACCCCTTTGCTTTCCTCCTTTCAAAAACCAAAACCGTACTTTCCCCAGCATTCACTTTTTGACTTCCTTCTCGGAAATGCACTATTAAATTATTAGTCTCCCTTCATTTATGGAAATAAATAAGATAATAAATAAGAAAGCATTCTACCTATTCTTTATTCATCTATTATCATGAAAAATATTTTAAAAAATAAGTCATGGATGGATGAGTTAAATTAACAATATTCATAATTTTAAGACCAGTTCTGTTACTGTTAGACCCTATCTCTTCTCTTGGCAGTTCTTTAGAACTTCATCATAGTAGCGCTTACAGCAGAAAATCCTGCAGGACAAAGGCCTCTCCCAACCTTCTCCACTCATCTCTATCAGCTGCCTGTCTATTCCAGGTTACTCAAACAAAATGTCCTATCTCATCTCTCCATTTAGTTTTCCGTTTATCCTATCTTATTTCACCAAACCTGGGTTGCCATTCTGTTGCTCTAATCGTTCATCTATTATCTGTTAATCACATGACGTGTCCTGTCCATGTCCACTTTTTTCTTGTAATTGTCGTCAAAATGTCTTCAACTTTGGTCTGCTCCCTAATTCATTGATGCTCTCTCCCTATCTTTCCATGATATGTCAAGCAATATTCTTTCCATTCCCCTTTGGAGACCTTGAAGTTTTCATTCCAAGGCTTTCATAAGACTCCAGGTTTCTGATCCATATGTTAGAACAGGTAGAATGCATTATTATATACTTTTTTCTTTAGAGATAATGGGAGATTACTTTTCATAATACTGTGTTGCACAGCAAAAGCACTCCATCCCATCCTATTCTTCTTTTGATTTTTTTTTTTCACGATCTGAACATGCACTAGTTTTCTGTCTTGGGTAAATGTATTCCTGGACACATTCTATTACTTCATCATCTATTTCAATTTCATGGTATAGCATATGATTATCAAACATGACCTTAGTTTTCTTAATATTCACGTCCGCTATGAACAGAGGTCGTTGTTGAACACAACAGAGAAACCACAATCATAGCATACAAACAATAGATATGCTCAGTGATGGATAATGCAAACCCTGCCTCTAACCTCACTGAGACTTCACAACATCCTACAGACTACAGAACAAAGCCCTAACAATCATTACAGGATGTACAGCTACCACACCTACAGACCATCTACATCATGAAATAAAAGTCCTCAAAGTCAAGAACCATCTTCACATGAGCCACACAAACACTCTGCAGCTGCCACAAGCCCACACACAACATTACATCACACACCACCCTCACACACCATCAAACATCAAAACACCCAACACACATTATCATTCAAGAATTATATCATCACTACCATCTTGTCCTTCCAAAACCAGCCTCCAGAAGCATATTCACACCCAGATCACACTCACCACTCCATCCAATCACTCAAAGACAACTCATTTGCTTGCACAATCCCCAGACATCCACCCTTCCCCATGAGGACAGAGTCCACCTGGCCAGGGCCGGGCTGCAGTGTGGACACCACATGATTTCTGGATTTCACAATGGACTGGATGAGTCCACTGCAGATGCCTATCCATGATGCAACACATCATCCCATACAATCAAACATATTACATACTGCAATGCAAATAATCACACGTCAACAACACAACATAAATTGTGTGGGAAAACCCAGTTGAGGCCATGACCGCTTGGGGCAGTTTGGCCATGGCATTCTTAAATAGCTACCATTCCTCTTCTATGTCACCCATCTCACTGCATTCTACTCAACTTCAATCTTTTGATACTCACCCAGCTGCCTAGTCTTCACCTACTCTCAATTTTCCCTCCAGTAGGTAGTGGTCAAACATACATACCCCTTCCCCTCTCAAAACTTTTACAACCAACAATATCTTATTACATTCTTTGATAACCATATATTCCATTAATGCTATCCACAATCATTCAATTTTCTTGTCTCATCCATGTATACTTTTAATGGTTTCCTTATTGGTAAGTAAAATAAATAAAATAAACATGCATGTTAAGTTATACCACAAGAAACTCAACTAACCTTTCCTGGGGATTCTTGAAGAGTAATTCTCTGATAATTTTGGTAAATAGTCTGTTCCATATTGATTGTAAAGGGACCTCTGCTCAAACATTCTGGACAGGAACCAGGCTTCACTTCTGTAGATTGTGACTGGACATAAGGTCCCAGTACAAAGGAACATTTGGTGCAGTCATACTTCACAACAGAGAGCTGAGGAAGTATGTTTGTTGTGGATGAGACAACACCAAATGTGCGAATCAGTTGATTTAAATGTAGTTGCCTGAAAGGAAAACATCATTTTAATTTATGGTCTTATTAAAATAAAAGGCCTTATTTTTACCTAAACACATCATATAATCCAAAGTCCTCAAGATTGGGGCAGTCTAAGAATTAGAGGTGAATTAATTCTAGCTTCCAACTACAATTATGCAGAAAGCAAGGAACAAGGGAGTCACAGCAAGGAATTCATCACTGTTACAAAGGCCAACCAGAATCAAGCCAACACCCCCAGATACCAACTTTTCTGAAGTGTTTAAAATTGCTACCAGAAGCACCATCCGTTCCTCCTTCGTCTATTTCTTACTAATAAACAATCACATGTAAGGGAAATGGCTAGCTAAAACATATATATATATATATATTTTCATCCACAAATATCTAAACTGTGAATAAAGATTCTTTAGTCTCATGGGCTGCGATCAGAATGTATTAGAGTGACAAATATAATATGTGCGCATTAATATCTTAGGCAGTTGTATGATGGTGCACACGGAGATCCTGACTAAGCTTATTCATTTGGATTGGGTCCATAACAACCTTTCTTATCTGGAAAATTATTTAATCCCTCCACAAATTTGATTAAACAAAATGGTTACATGGAATCCTCAACACTCAACACATCACAAAGAAAACTAATCAATTAACATGAATAGATCAGCAATCACATTAACCTCTCAGCCAATTCAAATCATTATTGTCCTGGAAATATAACTCTCTTACCTATCTATCCATCTATAGCAGTGGTTCCCAACCTTTTTAGCACTGCGCCCCCTTTTGGTTATGACTGTGTTACCAACGCCCTCTATCCTCTCTGGTGTCAAAATACAAGATTTTTATCCATATTCCTCGGGTGATTTATTTGATTGAGCAAAAGTACTGATAAAACTATGCTAATACAGGATAAATAACAAAACCAAAACTTGTATATTGAATTATTATTTTTTTCTTCCTCTGCAATAAGACAGAACATTTGATTCACAAAATTTTGTTATTTTTAGCTATACAGTATATTAAACCACCCAGTTGACAATTAGCAAAAAAGATTATACTATACAACACTGGCATACAAAAACAATAGTAGTGACTCAGTGGGAGGGTTGGTATTGTTTCTTCTCAGTAAGTATTTTCATTCTTGGAGCAGTTTTAACCAGAGCACACATCAGATCATTTTCGACATCAAGCTTATTTCTGCTTTTAGTTTTCACAGCAACGAGTGCTGAAAACCCAGCCTCACAAAGATATGTGGAAGGAAAAGGTACAATTACTGAAAGAGCGTGGTGAGCAAGCTTAGGGTGAATTGTTAAATACTTTATCCAAAATTTATCCAAGGGTTGAGTTTTATAGTCATCTTCAGCAAGTTTACTGAATTTCATATCTAGGAACTCCTCTTGCAAAAGATCTGGCACATCGTCCTCATTGGAGATGAAAGGATTGCGGATAAAGTTCCATTCGTTGGTTTTCTCTTCAATATCTGGGTAATACCGGTTGAACTCCTCCACCAATGATGATATGTGGTCGATAATGTTAGTTCAAAGCTCTTCAGCTATTTTATCATCTTGAAGTTTTTCGTCCAGTTGTTGAAAGGATGCTAAGTTTCCATTTTGTACTCTACGCTTCCACAACTGTAGTTTGGCAATAAAGGCTTGAATTATGTCATAACTGGTCATGATATTCTGACTTCCACCTTGAAGTTTCCGGTTGACAGAGTTCAGTGCTTCAAATATATCCACAAGGTAAGCAAATGTAGTCTGGAAGCTGTCTGAACAGAAGATATTCATGAAATCATATTTCCCCTGAATTTCAAGGAACAGCTTCACTTCATTCCGTAGCTCATACACACGAGCCAGCATGTTTCCTTTTGACAGCCACCGGACATTGGTGTGGAAAAGCAAGTTCTGATGATCTGTTCCCATGTTGTGGCAAAGCTGTGCAAACAAGCGGGTGTTCAACGCACTAGCCTTAATATAATTTACCACTTTGATAATGGTAGTTAGTGTCCTGGAGAGCCTGTGGAAGAGTTTTTGCAGCCAGTGCCTCACGGTGAATAATACAGTGGGTTCCAACTATATGAGGGTTCTTCTGCTTCACCATGGTAATGAATCCAGAACGGGAACCTAGTATAGCTGGTGCCCCGTCAGTGCAAACTCCAACTACCTTATCCCAGGATAGGTTATTTTTGTCAAAATAACTAGACACAGTACTCAGAACGTCATCAGCAGTCGTAGTTGTTTCTAAAGGCCTGCAAAACAAGATTTCTTCTTCAACCGCATTATCTGATATGTAACGAGCATATACCAACAGTTGAGAACAGTGCGCCACATCTGTTGTCTCGCCACACTGAATAGCAAATATTGGAGATATACGAATCTTTTCAGCGACTTGCTCTCGTATATCTTGAGCCATCTCGTCAATTCGATTTTTAATTGTATTATCAGAGAGAGCAATTCTAGAAATCTTGTTGCTACTGTCCTTGCCTAGAACTAGTTCTACACCACGCACCATGCATGGTTTCACAAGAGTTTCTCCAATGATATGAGGTTTCTTTTCCTTAGCGATTATGAGTGCCAATTCATGACGCCATCACTATATTTGCTGACTCTTGATTGAACAAACCACTACCATCCAGTCTCCCCTTCTGCAGAGCATTTCTCTTTGCACAGAAGTAGTCTTTGTGTTTGTTGATTAGCTCAGGATGATTTCCAGTTAAGTGTCTTTCAAGTCTGTTAGGACGCATAGCATCATTACTAAGAGTTTTGTAGCACACAACACATTGGGGTAATTCTTCACTTCCTGTCGTGATTGATGTAAATCCGTATTTTATGTAGTCCTCGCAGTATTTCCGTTTTTTCGGCTGAGACATTCTTAATTCTATATCAAATCTGAAAGGAAAACAAATGTTACGGTTATAAAGTTGCGCACTGTGAGAAGTACACAATTATATTCATGTGCAAGTAATTTCATACAATTTTAAAGTTAATTTCCGGGACAATGTAACATTGTAACTGTGTTTGTAATAAATGTATACACTGTACATTGCATTGGTAAGTATGCAAGGTGAACCATAATTTACTATGTTACTTACTATGTTATAACATATTTGATAAATAGGCTACAAATGATTAACACGGATATAAGCAATTAAGTAGAAAAGAATAAGCAATATGAAAACATAGTTATATAAATGCGATGCGCTCACCAAAATGACACGTCCAGTTGCTGTAACATCAGGAAAGGGACTGGTGAATCAACGGCTTTACTGCAGTACGGCGGGTGGTGGGAGGCAACGGAAAATCTAGCTTGGAGGGATTTGAAATTTTGAATGTGTGAGCCCCCAATACCCCACATGAGCCCAGGGAATGCACACGGAGGGAATCTAACGAGAGGAAAGTCGAGTGTGGCAACAAATTTATGAATCTGTTGTTGTAGGCTTCTAAACATTGCAAACACTTCATCAATGTTTGTCAGCATTACATGTGGTTGCTCGAAACAATGGTTTTGTAGGTTGCATGTTCATTATATTTACAATATAGGGCCAGATGGAGGATATTACCGAGGTAAATAATAAGCAGCGGGGTGGCGGCGGTGAGAAGCTGGCAAGGGTGGGTGGCGTGGTGTGTGGAGTGGCGTGGTGAGGCGTGTCCTTTTAGCCTGGAAAGGGTGGCGGGCGATATATAAAAATAGTACGTATACGGTGAAGGTCATCTTCGTTTTCTTTGGTGAAGGTCATCGTTTTCTTTCACTTCAACTTCTAATGAGTGACTTCATAATAACCTGCACGCAGGTGAGAAGCGAGACTACCTGGTACATATTTACCTTGGGTATTACAAGCTTATATAATATTTCGTTGAATCACTCCGCGCCCCCCCTCACATTCCCAAACGCCCCCCAGGTTGGGAACCCCTGATCTATAGTCTCTGTAGCGGGGGATGTGTCGGCTACATAAGGGTTAGAACAGTGGTTCTCAAACTTTTTCACTCCATTCCCCCCTTCATGAATTCTCAACATTCATTTGGCTCCCCTTCATTTTTCTCCCAAAGCCCACCCTTCCAAAAAAGGTAATAAAATAAGATAGAATGTTGATGAAGAGAACACCCTTGCTTTATTACAGTTTACACTTAGTCACAATTATCTTATGTTTGATAGATTTCTTTGATATGCCTAACATATCACTAGACTACATCACTAGCATCACTAACATCACTAGACTACAAAAGACTAGCGGACACTATCAAATTTGAATATGGTTGAGAAAAAGTTCAATTATTAGCCTCTGCATCACACATCAGTGGGAAGGGTGACATTGTTTCTTTTCAGTCAGTTGACGAATCCGAGGTTGTGTCACTGACAATGCACATCTCATGTCGGGGTCCATATCCAATCGGTTCCGGCTCGTATTCTTGATTTGTAGAAGGGTGGAGAAACCAGACTCACATAAATAGGTAGTTGAAAAAGGCAAGAGTAATCGAAGTGCAATCTCACTGACTTTTGGATATGACAGATGCATTGAACACCAGAATACATTCAGAGATTTTTCTTCATAGAGATCTTTGGCAGCAGAATCATGTTTGAGATCAAGGAACTCGTCCTGAACTTCACTGGGAATGGTAGTAATATCAAGAATGCCAGAAAATGGATTCCTTACCAACTTCCCTTCTTCCTCCTAGAATTCTGGGAAGTACATATCCTTTCCAAGGATCTCAGATGCTGAGTGATTTCAGTTTTAAGTAATGGGTCAAGCAGACTATCTTCTTCGTTTTCGTCAAGGACAGCTGAAAGGTTTTCAAACATGGCACCGACTTTCCTTTGCCAAAGGCCGGTGTTGTTCTAACCGTTAGAACAACACCGGCCTTTGGTTTTTGTTGTTTACTGATGCATGAGTTGATTGATATACAGGTAGCTTGTACATTGGAGAGAGATGGTGAGTGATGTGTAAGGGGAGCCACGAGGCTTGGCTCCCCCGACGTGAGCTGTGGTGTGAGCTAGTGATAGACTCGTGGTGGACTGCTGACTGACTAGTGTGTGTGTGTTTATATTTGCCTGGCGGTCACAGGTGAGGCGAGGTCAAGGAGTTAATCTCAAGCCCCGATCATGGTCTCCAGGGAAATAATTATAGGCTCAGCTCTTGGGTGTGTTGGTATGTAGGAGTGTCGCTGCTAAATCTCTGATGTCTCGTTCCCATTGTGAACTTACGTAAGGTTTACACCTCTCATTCATACACCACTTTCCCCTCTATTAGCAACTCTTTTATGCATGTAATCCTTCACCCTATCCTTCAATCTTACAACTGACCTTCCTCTCCTAAGACCCTCTGTTTCACTCACAAACACTTTCTTCACAAATGTGACCAAACCACCTCAATGTATTTCATTTCATCCATTCCACTACACCACACTTAATTCCATTTGTACAGGGTTCCATGCCACATCTTTCATACAAGCTTTCATTGCTCACACCTCCCCCATCTTGTCACGTCTTTAACCTCTTTATCTCTACGGATACATTTCTTTCTTTCATAACTCATGCAAGTAATCCTAACATACATGCCTTTCAGAGCTCATTCTCTTATTTCTCCTTCCATCTCTCATTGTTAGCATAGCACTATTCCCAAATACATAAACTCTTTCTCTTCTTCCATCTTCTGTCCTAAAAATACCTCATACATTCCCACTGATGGCACACTCACCCTCTAAGGCAGTTTCCCAACCTTTTTGAAGTGATTACCCCAAAATGCAGTTTCGCAGTTATCAATTACCCCATTGAACATATTATATTGGGTAATATCGGATGTTTTCTTTTCTTCTTTTTGCAGTCACATGATGAACTGCACGGGTCATATAAAGATCCAGCAGAAATTGCAATGATAAATGCAAAATATTTAATACAACAATAATTATACATATTTATCAGTGATCACTTTATGCTTGCTCTGGTTTTTCAGTGTGAAGGTTGAGCTTGCATTGTCTGTGCAATTTTTTTAATTCTGGGCTTGGTCACAAAAAGGGCTACACGAGCATCAGGTGACACGTTGAGTAGGTTGTGTTTCTTGGTCTTCATTCCAAGGACAGTAGAAAAAGCTTGCTCGCAGAGATAAGTGGTAGAAAATCCTATGAGAATTTGTACTGCTCAAGAGGCTAGTGTTTGTATATCCTGCAAACGAGAAATCCAGAAGGTGTCTAGACCAGCCTTGGGCCTCAAACATTACTTTCCATGCATTATTTGTCATGAGTGTGATAAATTCTTCTTTTGCTGGACAGTCCTCATCAGGAATGATATCTTTACTCACATCAAAAGGATTTCTTACCCATTCACTGTTGGTAATATTCAAATCTGGAAAGAACTTTTGCAAGTTTTCCAAGAAGCCGGTCAGGTGATCTCTAATGTCTATTTTCATGTGTTTGAGGATATCTTCAGAATTCAGCTTATCAAGGAAGGCATCCAATGTAGGAAATTGTGCAAAAATTCCCTTTCCAACACGTCTGATCCATAGTTGCAATTTCCCACAGAAGGAAGCGATGTTTTCCAGAAGTTCCATTGGCGTGGTCTGTCTTCCTTGATGTTTTAAATTGCCTGTATTAACCTCTCCAAAGATATCAGCCAGGTAGCACAAACGTGTGATCCATAATTCATCGTCAAACAGATCCGCGAGGGATGATCCTTTCTCTTGCAGAAATATATGAAGTACTTCACGGAGCTCAGCAACACGAACAAGGACTTTCCCACGTGACAGCCAGCGAACTTCAGTATGGTACAGTAGATTTTCATAATGAGCTCCCATTTCTTCACACAGCTCTTTGAATATGCGACTGTTCAAACTTTTTGATTTGACAAAGTTTACAATCTTGATTACGTCATCCAAAACAACCTTGATGGACTCTGGCAGGCCGCATGAAGCCATGGCATACCAATAAATGACACAGTGCACAACCTTCATATTTTGGTTCTTTTCCTTCAACAAGCCATGGAATCCTTTGCCTTGGCCCATTATGCTTGAGGCTTCATCAACTGATACCTGGGAAACCTTGCTCCAATCTAGACCTGCCTTTCTCAGGAACCCATCCACTGTGTTGAAGATATCTGCACCTTTTACAGTTGTCGGCAATTCTTCACATAGTAACATTTCCTCCTTGATACTACCCTTATGAACATATCTAATGAACTCAATCAGTGGCACAAGATGCAAAATCCGTGCTTTCATCAAACTGCATTGAAAATTTGGGATAAGAACTGGATAATACCTCTGAAATAAGTTGTTCAAGAATGTCTGCAGCGAGATCGTCTATCCTTCTGCGAATTGTGTTGTTGGAGTGTGAAATAGCATTGAACTTTTTGGCTTGGTCCAAGCCACATAATTTTTCCACCATTATGATTGAGCATGGTAAAATCAACTCTTGGGCAATTGTATGTGGCTTTTGTGTTTTTGCTATTCGATATGCCACTTCATACGATGCTTCAATAGCAGCCGCCAGTTGTTGTGATGCAAGTCCAGTTTTTCCAAACTTTAGCCTGCAGATTGTTTGCCTTTTGTTGAAAAAATGTGATACTCTGGGAGGCACTTCCGGGATGACATTTCATCAGATGTTCCTTCAGCTTTCCTGGTTTCAGATTTTCATTGATGAGAACTTTGCAGCACAACACACATTGTGAGTGATCTCCAAGAGAATCAGGCATATTCACAAAACCATACTGTAAAAATACCTCATTGTAGGTTCGTTTCCGTGTGACTTTACTTGCCATCCTAAATCAAAAGCAGGTTGAGAACCACTGTACTACAGCATCCCTCCCCGGCCCCTCGGGCCAACATAATAAGCATGCAGTCCCGAGACGCAGGCATAAACAAACGCCATTATGGTAAAGATGTAAAATTTTTCCGTTTTGTAACAATTTAACTAACAAAACATAAATAGAACAAGGCTATATCAGGCTTATCATAAACTTCCGATAAATATTAAAAAGATATAATTAATCAGGATGAAAAGATCTATTTAATGATATAATTAAAAATCATCAGTGTTGTGAAAGCTGATGATAATGGTTTTTGAAAGAAGGGAAGTAGAAGTTCTACTTCCCTTCTTTCAAAAACCATCATCTTTCTTATTTCTACACAAGTATCATTACTGATAAGATAGTCTTTCACTGCATAACAATTACTATCCTAAATTCAAGGTGTACTAAATACAGTGAATCATAAAACATAATGATAAATTGTCCTCACCTCAGAGAACGGAGCTCCTCAATCAGTGGAAGATCTGTGATCCTGACATGAATCTCTCTAGTGATCCTCTCATATTGGGGAAACATAGAGAGGGTGACATCCTTGGCTGCAGAATCCATGATCTCTAACATTTCTGTTGGAGCCTCAGGCAAAAAGAAAGCCAACACTTGCTCCTCTGAAGCAATTATATTATAGTCCACATCAAGAGAGGACTTATTTTCTTCACACATTTGGCGAATCTTATCCTTATAAAGATTATTGCCTTTATCATTGACATAGGTGCGGAGGAAATTTTTAAAGCGGTTGTAGACTTCAGTTCGAGGTCCCAGCTTGGACACCCATTCTCGCACTGTGTGTCCCTTAATGTCATCCAAGTTCTCAATGGACTCAATCATCTGAAAATATTGACAATTATTTACAAATGACTGGCATAATGATAACTACCAAATGCTAAAAAAGAAAGCATTAATACAATTTAATGTCTACTGTTTGCTGTAATTCAAAAAGTTCATATATATTCAGATATGGAAGTACTAATAATAATCAGTCATGGACAACGGTGTAGGCATACTGTAGGCATTATGAGGTGAGATGTTAAATGGCTTGAATTTGAGTGAATGAGAATGAGAAGTAATGAAATGCACTAGTTTGTTTCATAATTTGTCTCTTTGACTGTTACCTTGTTCATTAATATGTAGAATCTACATATTAATGAACAAGGTAACAGTTCAATAATTCAACCCACTCTCCCAATTCATCTATGTCGTAGAGACGTAGATGAATTGGGAGAGTGGGTTGAATTTTTTGTCTGTGCATATAAGTTATGTTCTGATTTAAACAGGCAAATTAATTGTTTGTTAATATACATTTTTTTCCATAAATTTACATGCTATATTTTAGTCCCTTTAGTTTTTTCTCTCTCCTTCATGTATTTGTCTCTATCTGTACTTCTATTTACAGATGTCCTCAAGAAAGCATGTTGTATTCCAAGGCTTTTCTGGAGCTTGGGTTCACATTCATCGTTGACAAAGACATCCGGAAGCCACAGTGTGTTGTATACAATGCAATCTTGTGCAAGTTATCCATGAAGGCTAGCAAACTTAATGATCATCTGATTAGAGAACATCCAAGTCTTCAATCAAAGTAACAAAAGTAACATAGAACTAATTAGACCAGCTGCAGTAAGCAGCTGGTTTAATGATGTGTGGACAAAAGCAGGCTGACAGACTGAAATTAATATCACTATCCAACAGCATTATCAGACGTCAGATTGACGAACTGTCAAATGATATATTCGCCATACAGCAGGACGAAACAATAGATGTTGCAAGTGATGCACAATTGATGGAATACATACAGTACAAAGGTGAAATGAACATTGAGGAAGATCTACTTATGTTCAGTCCACTGGAAACAATAACAAATGGTGTGGATGTATTTAGAAAGGTGGATGCATTTTTCAATGAACCAGATGTGCAACTAGAATGGAAAAATTGCGTTGGAATCCCAACAGATGGTGCACCATCTATGCTAAGTGTACACTCAGGATTTGCAATCAGATTTGGAGGTGATAAAATGATGCCGTGAAAATCATTAATTGCATAAAGGCAAGGGCTTTAAATTCAAGGTATTTAGTTCTTGTGTAGAGACTGATTCTGAATATCATTGTCTATTATGCTATGATCCAACCAAACGGCAGTCCAGAGGAAATTCAATTGAACATTGTACATCAGAACTGAAATTGAAATGTTTTTCTGTGGATAAGGGGCATAACTTGACAGGAAAGCTCAGAGATCCAAACTGGAACTCCCTTCTATATTATTTACTGGATACATTTGCGCATATAAATGTCCTAAACACATCCCTGCAAGGACCAGACACAAATGTTGTCTCATTGAATGAAGAGATACAAGCATTTGGTACCAAATTGAACTTGTGGAACTTAAAACTGAAGATGGGCATTTCCAAAATTGGGAGGAGTCTTGGAAGATATTGATTATATATAATTGAGTAACATGAGTGCAATTAGTGCACATATAATGAGTCTGCATCAGAGGATGGAAGATTATTTCCCTGCCTTAAACCCACTCGCCTATGCATGAGTTCAAAATCTGTCCAAATGCACCACTGAACATCTGCCAGATGAACCAAATGGATACGTAGAAGAAATAATTGAAATTAAATCAAACAACCTCCTACATATGGAATTAAAGTCCAAGAAATTATCTTCATTTTGGATAAGTCTCAATGCAAGTTTAGAAGCAATTAAAATTCTTCTATCATATGGCTCAACGTACTGATATGAGGCCATAATTTTGGCTCTTTTGACAATCCAAAGCAAGCACAGAAATTGATTGCAACCAGAAAATTATATCAGCTGTGCCTTTACAAAGCTATCCCCACACATTTCAGAAATTATCTCAAACGGAAGGTGTCATTTTTCTCACGAGTGAACATTATTTCCATTGCAATATATATATTTTTTTACATTTAGTTTACAACTGAAGGTGTCATTGTGCCTCTATAATTATGATATTTTAAGTAATTACCGTATGTATGGCATTGTTCTTGAATCTTAATAAAATAAAGGGAAGTCCAACCTAATAGTTGTATTCATTGCACATTAGCCTTTCTGTGTAACTAATACTAACAAAATGTTCTGGGGGTAATGGGCTTATTGCTAAGCATGATTTTGGAAAAATTGGGGTAATGACCAAAAGTAATTGGGAACTGCTGTATGAAGAGAATGAACAGGATAACGGCATCTAATATGAGAGATGAAAGGTTGATGGGAAGGCCAAGAAAAGGATGGATGGAAGGTATAAAATTATCATATAATAAAATACAGCAATGTCTGTGGAGCAATGAAAGATGATTGCACAATTGCCACATCAACTAGTACCATACTGATCACACTACACATTTAGCAATCTTAATAATCATTAAAACATTTTAGGATATAAAATTCTTAAAATAAAAAGAAATTAACTCTTTTAAAAATACCTCTTCATCTTCTGCAGCTTCCCCCTCCACAGCTCTCTCAGCTAGGCGACGTCTTCTGGATGGCCGATCTTCTTCCTCATCACTTTCATCTGTACACAAAAAAATAATAAATAAAACAAATAAACAAATAAATTAACAGATAAATATATAAATGCTGCCTGTCTCCATCCTTCATACACAATATTCTACATACCTTATTCTACATAAAAAAATGCAAAGTATTTTCCAAATTTATCACATATATGGTGCAACATTACATGGTATAGGACACACCATAGAGATATCCTCTGCGCATTCCACCAGCAGCACGTCCTTCGTCCCGGTCTCGCCTTCTCATCTGGGCCTCAGCATTGACCCGATCCCCTTCACTTAGTACAGAGTATTCGGAATCATCCAGGTTATCGCGATCATACACATCCAGCTCAGGCATGTGCCGGTAGTCACTGTGGAAGACAAAGAATAAGAAAGATGCTATGGATGTTAAACTTTTAAAAACAAACTGTTCAAACTTCAAAACTTGATTTGGTAAAAATGTTCAATTAGATAAGGTCTCTTTATAAACAGTAAATTATACAAAAATGGTTTTTGCATACAACTGAAGGGGTCCAACGAAGAGGGAATATGCTTCTAGGACCATATTTTTGACAACCCATACCATATTTTTTGCTTCAGTCTAATTTTTTGTTAATAAAAAACTAGTTATTGGATCTAAGGACATCATAAATGTTCATTTACGTGATATTGGCTACTATAAATATAATATAACAATATTTATAATTTTATATATTACTATATATCACACATAATTTTGTACTATAATAATTGATAATTGTGAAATTAACTAATTATCATGTTTTCCAAATTCATGTTGGCAGAGAGACCAACACTAGTGCATTAAATATCTTTCAAATTGGAACAGAATAGGCCAGTCCAAGGAACTACCATCCCATGCAGCCTGTTTCTTATAATACAAACAGAAATCCTCATACTACATACATACATACAGTTCAACCTCATCCCTCCATTTCTAAAATACAGTCAGAGCCAGGCAGGCACCATGACTTCATTTACTTCACCACTGATGGATGGTAAGTTGCCAGATTTGTCAACTTGTTGATACAAGTCACAAAAATTGTACAAACCGAAAAAAATAAATCCCTGTATAATGCCAGTGTAGCTATGAATTACAAGAGTAATTCACAGTTTCTCAGCCAAATTTTTACATAAATTACAATGGGTATTCATCAGGATTAGTTTCCTGACACCCAGTTGTGAGGGGCATAGATTTTATGATCACAACATACCTGTAACACTGTACCAAGCTCACTTGTGTCATGAGAAAGACTAAGCGGCTGAGTTGTGCGAGTTTGCTACTGAGATATGAGGGTGTTGCAATCATAAAAAAATGCCTGTAGTAATGCAATGCACTCCAGCTGATAGAGCTAACAATCATACTTGCGAGTACACAGTGATCATAAATCAAAGAAGGGATGGTGAAACAGATTGATTGTATGTGCCAAATATCGTAAACCATAGCATTGTACATGAATATAGTATAGCTAATCCATGTTTGAGACAACTAGACTCATGCTTATATGTATACACAGGCTATCACAAAATGACAGTCCTATAATTATATAGTCTGCACTAAAAATTACCAAGCCAACAAATTTCTGGAAGTATGCTCTTATCAGACCACTAAAATTAAAGAAATATCAACTTCTGTAGAACTTGACCCGTAGAGTGCAAGCCACAGCTCAGGTTGGAGAGCGTGCGAGTGCGAGCCACAGCTCAGGCTGTAGGAACTTCATAATATAGTCATAATTGCACACCCATGGATGGACTGGGAAACTTCTATTGCGCACTCTATGGGTTAAGGGGAGGCATCGCACAAAAAAAAATGCATTTCTCAACCGAGATCTCAAAAATGAGTTATTAGCACTTTTGTTATCCTTACGTCATGTCACTAGCTAAATTCCTTCTCTATTAAAGTTGCCATTGTTTAACTTCATTTAAAGGTCTATTTAAATGCCTGCCACATGGCACACTGATTTATCATTTATCATGATTTTGAAGCATTTTCAGCATTTATTTGCACTTTTTGGGTTTTGTTAGGTTTTACAGGACACATCATATGGCAACAAAAGTGTGGAGAGAGGCCAGCCAGCAGTCTGACTTCAGTCAGTTCAGTCACTTTAGTTTCTGCCCAGACGTCCTCTAAGGAGGAGGGTGTACACGTGGGATGCATGCTTCCTCCTTGGTTTCCAAGCTATTTATTTTGTTATTGACAAGTTTCAAAGCAATGGGTCGCCAGTCTCAGCCGAAGAATATGCAGAAGCAAAAGATGTCGATTATAAACAACCGGAAAGCGTACATATGTGCAATTCCAACAAGACTGAGTCAAGCATTGCTACATGCCACCTCCTCAACACCTCAAACTTTTCTTCAACCTCTAAAGACTTGCTATCACCACCACACCACCACAAGATCTGATCTACAGAAACAGTTTTTGAAAGACAAGTTTTTGTAAAATTATACCGCAGCCATCATTCAAACATCATGACATACACCCTTCAACAGAAAACGGGATGTATCTCAAAACCAAAGTTATTGACATTTGGAGCACAATATCTTTCTTGTTTTTTAAGTGATTGTAAATATAAAGATATCTTTGGAAAGACAAAGAAACAACAAGGTTTTCCCTCTTGACATATTGTAAAAAAAAAAAAATGTCACCATATCCCAGACATTTTTTTTTTTTTTTTTAAAGCAAGGAAATCTGTAACGAATATTTCATATCTTTTCTTTTGTATATGATAAACGATAACTACAATCTGCCATGAAAGACAAAAAGCTATGTGTCTTCACTGTATTCAGACTGGTTTTAAGAGAAATACATAAAGAAATAGTTGAGATATTAAGACAGATAAGTATGTGAAATATTGTTTCTCAATCTTAGAATCATATCTGAATGGAACTTGGGGATTTTATGTTTAAGATACAAACACATATGCACACCAAATTTCATACGAATCTGAAAAAAAATGTTACTCCTGAGTAACTCGCAATTCCTCCCCTTAATACTTATATGCATTTCCTTGTTTCTTCAGCATCTCTCAGACATTTTAATACTATATCAGCCAAGTATTGAAATGTTTCTAGCATAACAAGCTGAACCTTTACTTCTATCTTAGAGTGTGGAGATGTCACATTCTCGTAACTTGGTCTTCATTATAAGTTCTATATTGGAAAATATCATTATCATGCCTTTAAGAGGTATATATGGTCAAAGAGATATGGGTGTTGCCAAGTAAGCTGATGTAAAGCCCATGTTCTGGTTACCTAAATATTGATGCTTCAACAAGAAAAAATGTAAACATATGATTCATAATCTATTCCAACCACAACTCAAAATCAACTATAGTACATACTAACTATATTAGATAGATTTTGGGTAAATAAACTTACTTTTCCATATTGTCTCCAAACAGTTCTTCCCCATCTTCTTCTTCCTCTACAGGTGCATCATTTCCTATCAGATCACTTTCATCTTCAAAGGCTGGCAAGTCACGGCCAGGAGAGGATGTTACAGGATCCACATTAGAACCCCGAGATGATCGTCTGCGTCTCTGACTTGACCTACTGGGGGTAGTGGGCTCCGGAGAGCTCATAGCAGCGGATGGGGATGTGGGCTGCTCCTGAGGAAAGAATTAATTCTCTTTTAAGACACCACAATCTTCTTAATGGATTAATAAAATAATGATTATCTTATATCTGTTTCCTGCAGAGATATATGTAGTACCTATAGGAAGTAGTAGTATATGATGAGTTACAGGAAACCACTGAGAAAAAAAAATTATTGACCAGAGAATGGTTACCTTAAGACAATGAATAACTAGAAAATAAATTATTACTTCTTTCTCTGTCTATACTAGTCTCCGACACCTAAATTGTTTCTGTTACATAGCAAGAATCATCATAGTTCGTGCAATTGCATTTAGAAATCATTCTCAGTTATATGCAATTAGCTTTCTCCCATAAGTGGACTAGCATCTCAGATAAAAAGGAAGCTTCAGAAATTTCAAAAATTATGAAAAGAAGCAAAGAAAGAAAATTTGTTTTTTTCATAACATTTTGCTCATCAATGTTTAGTACAGAATCATACCTTACTCATATGCTTTCATTTCCCTTGTATTCACACATCTTGCTGCAATATCTTTGACACTAGAAATATATATATATATATATATATATATATATATATATATATATATATATATATATATATATATATATATATATATGTATATATATATATATATATATATATATATATATATATATATATATATATATATATATATATATATATATATATATGTATATATATATATATATATATATATATATATATATATATATATATATATATATATATATATATATATATATGTATATATATATATATATATATATATATATATATATATATATATATATATATATATATATATATATATGTATATATATCATAGACTACACCATAGTCTATGTATATATATATATATATATATATATATATATATATATATATATATATATATATATATATATATATATATATATATATATATACGTATATATATATATATATATATATATATATATATATATATATATATATATATATATATATATATATATATATACGTATATATATATATATATATATATATATATATATATATATATATATATATATATATATATATATATATATATATATATATATACGTATATATATATATATATATATATATATATATATATATATATATATATATATATATATATATATATACGTATATATATATATATATATATATATATATATATATATATATATATATATATATATATATATATATATATATATATATATATACGTATATATATATATACGTATATATATATATATATATATATATATATATATATATATATATATATATATGTACCGAGGGTCTTTCAAGGGAGGGTATAGAGGCGTACGGCAACCTTCTCATCTACTACTTTCTATCTACTTTCTATGCTGCCACCACGACACCACTTGGGCATCGACACTGTCACTATTATCGAGTAGTAGGTCCTCCACCACCGGGATTGAGATAAGAAAGTAGTAGATGAGAAGGTTGCCGTACGCCTCTATACCCCCCTTGAAAGACCCTCGGTACAGTGGTGGCAGCGGTGGGATAGAAAGTAACATTTACCTACGGTACAGTGGCAGTAACACTGACCCTCGGTACAGTGGTTGCAGCGGTGTAGATGCAAATTACGCATCAGCCCACGTTGTCCGGAGGACGCTACGCAGTACCTCGTATGCTAGTTAAGTAGGTAATTAGCCCCCTTCCAGTTTAATTTTTTTTATTCCCTTACAGAGTAGTGATTAGTGATGGGTGATTAGGATAGTTACGTAGTGTTAATAGTGATGCATTGTTTCCTTTTTTTTTAAGTGTTAGTGATAGTGTTAGTGGACTAATGCGCTTAAAGTCTCCTCTGCGGGCACATGTCCCCAGATTGTTAAGTGAGTCGCGGTCTTCGGATCGCCGGGCGTCCTTCAACCTCCAATTAAATTTTAATTATGAATTCTCAGATAGACTTGTTAGGCGACTCGTGGTTTCCCCAGGAGGAAGTAACAGAAGTGGGTGAACAAGCGCTTGGTGGAGCAATAAAACCAGAGTGTTCAGAAGTCGGTCATCACGATCAGAGGAAAATGGAGTCATTAGAAAGGGAAGTGGATAATTTAAGGTTTTGTGTTGAGGATTTAATAGGTGAACTGCGCCGCAGGGAATCTGCACCCCCCCTTGAAAGATCAGTTAAAACCTTTTTGAAGCCACGTGATATCCCTATTCTAGAGTTACGTCAGTTGAATGGTGTAGACGGCGCGGGACGACTCACTGTTTTCTTATCACAGGTAGAAAGTTGTTCTCAATTAACAGACGAACGACAACAAATAGTTCGGATGCGAGTAGATGCACCCCTTTCACTATTTATTCAGAATATCCTTAATAAAGAAGTTATGTCATGGGAGAACTTTAAGAAGCACCTAACTACTGAACTCACCGACCAAAGTGAAGACCATATCTTTGATTCCTTGAACGATTTAAAATATACGTATGACGAAGACCCAATAGAATTTGTAACCAACCTAAAATGTAAACTTGCGTTGTTAGAAGTACAGACAAAGTCGGGAGAGGTGCCTAACACTGAACAACTCATTAAAAACAAACTACTAAAGGGTATGCCTAAAGAAAGTAGAGATAGGCTAGAGTTGTACTTGGACCAGAATGTAACCCTTAAAAAGTTTATGAGCAAATTAGATAATGAGAGAATAGTGGTGCTAGCACAACAACGGGATAACGTGCGAACAATTGAACCACCTTTACCATCCCAAGGTGCCATAGCACGTCACCCTCCGAGAACACCAACAGGGAGGGGCAATTTAGAAAGAGTCGAGAGGAGACTTAGACAATGGGATAGGAGAGAAAAATACTGCCCTTATTGTCGAGCTAATAGTCATTCTATAGCAGAATGTCGTAAACAACCTCGCCCAGGTTCCTGCTATGATTGCCTGCGTATGAATTGTCGAAGAGGATAACCAGGTTGTCCCGGGAGAATTAATATGACACGAGGGAGAATAGCGTGACAATCACCGGTCATTAACCTGGACGTTAACCACCATGTGCTCGAAATAATGCTAGATACAGGTAGTGATGTATCTCTACTTAAGCTTAGCGCAGCGGAAGAATTAGGGCTGGAAATAAAACATAGTTCAAGAATTCCCCCATTGCAAGGAATTACTGGTCGTAAATTACGAGTTTTGGGTCAAGCTAGTGTTACCATTTCTAGTATCAGTAATCACCCAATTACCATTAAAGTAGCGGTAATTCCTGATAATTATCTGCGTCCATCAGCCTTGCTCGGTATGAATGCCATCAGTCAAGCTACATTTACGTTAGATTATCAAGCAAGAAAAGTTTATTGGAATAACTTGACTTATCCTTTAGTGTTAACAACAAATGAATATGGTAAAGTTCAAAGGGTGGTAAGAGAAAAACGACCCGCCCCTAATAACCACCCCAATAACCGCCCCAAATATGGCCGATTAACTACTCGTAAACACCTGGACTGTTACTTAACGACCATGGTGGAAATTAAAGTCGATGAACAACCTAACACCGTAGTAGTGGTTGAAGCCAGACATCAATACGTCCAGAATGGAATACCAATACTTATGACTGTCACTCAAGATCAAACTTTGTTTATCCCCATCATTAATAACACCAAGGTAGGGTTAACCTTGCACCCCGGAACATTGTTAGTCACCTATGAACGAGTGCAAGATGAACAATTAGAAACAGAAGAAACCCCCGTTACTATCTCCCGTATTAGTGAGACCCTCGGACCTGAGAATGATTGTGTTAGTAATTACCAAACACGCTGGGAAAAACTGCAGTCCATCCTAGAATCTCGTGATTGGTCACATTTAAATCCAGAACAGAAAGAACAATTATTTCAAATCATCCAACATCAAGAACTCTTTATAGTACATCCAGGCGAGTTAGGTTTAATTCAAGCAGAACCAGCTCATATTCAGGTAGACGATCCAAGACCTTGCCGTACGCCTCTATACCGTTATCCCGGGAAAGCAAAGGAGGCGATTCAGTCAATATTAAAGGAGTTAGAAGGGAAAGGTATTATCAAAAGTTCAACTGCAGCTTGGCTGTCCCCAATAGTTTTATTTAATAAGCCAGGGGGAGACAAAAGACTCTGTTTAGATTATAGAAAAGTAAATAAACAACTAGCTATGAATATTCATCCTCTTCCTAAGTTAGAAGAGTTAGTAGAGAATGTATCAGGAAGTGACTACTATGCTACCCTGGATATGAAGGATGCATATTATCAAATCGTCCTCGATCAATCCAGCAGGGACCTAACTACTTTTAGTGATGGAATCTCACTCTATAGATTTAAAAGATTGCCCTTCGGTTTGAGCTGCAGCCCCACTTTATTCGCTAGACAAATGAACCAAGCTCCAGCCCCCCTATTTAAAGAAAATTGGGTTAAAAGTTATCTTGATGATCTTATTGTATATGCGGCAGACTACGTTACTTTAATTGAGAGGCTGGAAAAGTTATTTAAACACTTAAGGTCTGTAGGTATAAAACTTAACCTCTCCAAGTGTAATATTGGTCAAAGACAAGTAAAATTCTTAGGACATATAGTGACAAAGGAAGGGTATCGTCCTGACCCACGTAACGTAGACACAGTAACCCAAATGAAGCCATCCACTACTATCAAGGAAACGCGACGTTTCATCGGGATGTGCTCATTCTATCGCCGCCACATAGAAAAATTCTCAAAGATTCTGGCCCCTCTTACCAATCTTACTAAAAAAGGCCAAGTATTTGACTGGACTAGTGTTTCGTGACTCCGCTCCAGTGAGCTGCCGAGAGGACCAGCAAATGACTGTCTTTCGGTTCCTAAGTGTCTAAGACTGCCCAGGGAGTTGCCTTTCGCTGTGGACGACGGCAAGAAGGACAAAGTGACACGCAAACATTAGTGGCGTGAGTGTATTTTGGTCACGTTTTCCATCAGTTCCCTCACGTATTATTAGGTAGGATTTAGCTAGGAATATTTATGTATTAATATATTTCTTTATGTTTGTGTCGTGGGTGGTAGGATAAGTACTTGTAAGAGCACCACCACGGATATAGCGAGTACTTTTGTTATTTATTCATCATTAAAGTCTGTTCATTTATTTATTATATTCTTTCTTTTCGTATCTCAACCTCGGTGGTGGAGGACCTACTAGTAGTAATAGTGATAGTGTCGATAGTAGTGATAGTGTCGATGCCCAAGGGGGGTGTCGTGGTGGCAGCATAGAAAGTAGATAGAAAGTAGAGATGAGAAGATAGTGTACTATTCGGAAACGGTACAGTGATGACAGTGGTGTCAATAGAAAATAACATTTACCTACGGTACAGTGGCAGTAACACTGACCCTCGGTACATATATACACGTATATATATATACGTATATATATATATATATATATATATATATATATATATATATATATATATATACGTA